>OFHS01000227.1:0-32255 GCA_900245855.1 Calvadosia cruxmelitensis
CTAAACCAGAGTTTGAACATTTGCGATGCAAAAGGCTACAAACACATGCTAAATTCTTACATTTAAACTTATACAATGACAACTTCTTTAGTATCTATATATATTTTGCAAAATACTGTTCTTTGATAGTATATANATCCAACAAAACGTTGTCTGTTGAGACAGGATAATGTAAGAATTCCAGTATTTATGCATTCTTCTTTAGAGGCAGAAAGACCAACTGTTAGTCGACTAGTCGAGTTATATGTTTAACCTTGAGTGACTGGTTTAATAAANAAATTTGCGATGCAAAAGGCTACAAACAAAATAATGCTAAATTCTTACATTTAAAGTTATACAATGACAACTTCTTTAGTATCTATATATATTTTGCAAANAAGCTTGTGATGATCGTTCTCGTTTGCTGAGTAATGCCGAAATCTTTTAGTTGGTGATGTCTATTTTAATGTGGCAAACAACAGTGTAGTGTTTCTAGATCTGTTCAAGCTAATGCCCTACACATAACTGAAGTAGGCCTATTCCTTCTATATTTTGTTATATTTCATATATCATTTCCCATCAATATAAATATGTTTAACCTTGTTGTGTTGGATTTCAGTGTCACAAAGATATTCATTTTCCTTGTCAGAGCTTGTTGCAGCAGCTCTACTGGTCGTTAGGCTAACTCCTGGATGCATATGTACTCAGCGAATGTTGGACTTCTGCATTTGATGGAATGATAGTGTCTCATTATGCGCCAGATGCTGATCAATGGTTACAACCTTTAAAGAATACTCTTCCATTGACACTATTTCAACTGACATACACTGCAGTTCCAAGATTCCTTGGCTACTGATATCAATCAGTAATAGTAATAATAACATGCAGTATAGTATTGTTGTTTATTCATAATTGCATATTACTTACGTCACAGCTGTTGTTTTCAATAGTGCACTGTTTCAAATGGCAAGTAGCGCAAAAGCGAACTGGTCCTCAACCAGAGTTTGAAAATTTGCGATGCAAAAGGCTACAAACAAAATAATGCTAAATTCTTACATTTAAAGTTATACAATGAGAACTTCTTTAGTATCTATATATATTTTGCAAAATACTGTTCTTTAATAGTATATAGATGACGTCATGGTGATGGTATTAAATCTATTGTACATAATTATACTAGTTGTATAAATATACTGATAATAATGATAATATGTAATATTTGTACCAAATATTTCTGGACTTGTTTTCGTGTGATGATGGGTATTTTTATATTGCTTGTTTTAAGTATCTGCATTGTTGAACAAACTCTCCAGTGGCTAAATAACTTGTTAGTTTAGTAGTTTTCTCATTGACTGCAAGGTGTAGTCAGGTAAGTTTCGTACTGTACCAGTGTGTACAACCTACCTACCAGACTTTATTGTGCTTTTCCTGGTAATAGCGGATTATTATCAATTATCTTCAATTCCTGAACAGACATATGTTAGAAGACATCTGTTACTCGACGATTGCGCTATGGATGTAGCATACTGCAAACGCCTACACAGATTAATAAATGGCCTTTACAGTGCACACATCAAGTGCTACTCGACGTATATTTCAAGATGACATGTAAATGATGTGGCTGGTGAAAATCTGCCATCCCATACGTTGCACATAATTATTTTAGTGGTCGTTAAACGTCTCCGTATGCCGTGTTGTGACTTCAAAATAGTTCGGAGAGCATAAAAGCTGGCTTTCTTCTCCTTTTCTTTCCTAAAACTTGTTTAGTAAGAGTCTTTTAACACTGTGGTAAGCAAACATGCCATAAGGGACCAAAAACTAGCTCAAAGATTAAGCAAACAATTGACTTTCGGTGGTGTTTTCATGTAGAATGCCGCTTTGCGCACATCGCGGAGGGCCTAAAAGAAAATGGCGGGCTCATTTGCATTAAGACAATAGACCGCACGCAAACAATAGAGAGTGACCCATCTGTGTTGTTCTAATCTGTGGTGGGTGGCGATTAACGCTGCGTGTACTGCAGCCTCCGTCCCATGTGGAGTTCCGACCCCAAGCTGATGTGGATGGAGGTTCTCGCTGATTTCGTCTTTGTAAAGACGGGTCAATAGTTTGGAACACAAGCGTCTGATGGTATTTCCAACTGCAATCGGTCGTAGTCCTCCATCTGGCTTCTTAAATGCCGAAAGATTAGCACCAAAGAAGATAGGTTGAATCTCTTCCGGTAGACTACCGTTTATAATATGACACACTAATGACGCCGTCACCCTAAGGAGCTTGTTTCCTGTCTCCTTTGCAGGCAGTTTATTAAGTCCTTCAAGTATTGGAGTTTGAGTCCATCGGGGCCATTAGCTGAACCACAGTGAAAGCTTTCGATCGCTTTCATTACACAATTGCTATTTATACATATTGGGGTAGTAGGGACAGCAGGAGCTGGTTGTTCGACGTAATCATTTGGCTTGGAGGGATGCTTAATGCGTAACACATCTGCATTTTCTTTGGTTTGCCAGGGCTGTTGTCTCATTACTTGTTGCCAAGCAAACTGCTCCTCTGATATCTCCGAGGTTAACTATTTCTGCTATTCGTTTGGCTATGAGGTCATCGTTTGGTATCGAAGCCTTTTTGTAAGAATGCGTTTTTTTCTGGACGTTAAAAAGGTTGTTATTGTTCGAGAAGACATTAATCGAATCCTTGATTTTCGTCGTGAGACTGGAATCTTTCTTCTGGCTTTTGTTTGCTCTTGGTTTTGCCTGGCATTGATTTGCGAACGATAGAAGTCTTTTCCATGAACATTTATTGTTGTTTTCAAGAACTTGTTCGATTACTGTGTTAAGAGTTTCTGCACCAGTAGTTCTAGCACCCCTCGGGATGCGGCCGATTGTTTTCCGTCTTGCTTTTCTGACATGCCCGATTGAATCTTCTTGCAGCTGGGCCTCCTTTTGTATCGAGGACATGGTTTGGGGAGAATTGGGATCGCTTTCCATTTCAGTCACAGAACATGTTCCTCTTTGAGACTTGTCAATTCTGTTGCCATGTGAACTGCACATCGGGCATATCCAGCGTGAGAGGGTCGATGCTTTCTTTTTTGAAATACCCAGGCAACTGCGATGGCAAATACTGTCACATCGAGCGCACACCAGTATTGCCTTCCTTCGATCTGTGGAGCTACAAACCTGGCAGCTACAATCCTCTCCTGGACCGGAAACTTCTCTTATTTCGTTCTCTGTTGTCTTTGAACGCAATTCCTCCAGATTTTCACGCCCTCCAAAATTCTCTTCTGGTTCCCAAGAGTTAAACCCATCGCTATATCCCAGCCATTTCACTAGATATTCATAATTTCCGTGCCTCTTCCTTTTCATTAGTATATTCTCAACTGAAAACAGATCTCCTCTTTCCAAATCAGACATAGTAAAAAACCATCCACGACTAGAATTCCGCGAGCTAACCAAAAGACGTCCTTCCTCCACGGACAACAGAAAGAAGTTCTTGAAATCTTGAATATTGCATAAATGAATAAGGAATGCAAACATTATGCATGTAATAAATCTACTTACTAGCTGACTTGTTGCAAACATTGCTAGTTACTCGGAATTGTTGATCAATTGCTGATTTCTTATTTTTCATTATCCCTTGTTTTTTTTTACAAAATTTCCTTGCAAAATCTACGGATTGCGCGAACAAATAAAATAGTAAGAAATCAGTCGGGTAATTTGAATCAGCTTTATTGCTTTAATGTGGTATAGTAAGCACTTGTTCACTAATCTAGCTTGTTTCAGCAGAATTCATCACTCATTTAGTAGGTCTGTTCAGCATGTCAAAAGGAAAAAGTGGATTAAACGTCATAAGGAAACTTTACAGACGCGGTTCGTAAACAAATCAAGCTTAAATGAATTCAGATGTTTAATAGCTAGAAAGATCTACTACTTAGCTTTCACGTAAGAGTACACGTATCTCAATCCGCCGAGAAATAAAGTAACTACAAGTTTGTTTCGTGGTGAGGTCAATTTGGCGTGAAATCCGGCGCGTCATAACAGAGCGCAGTATGCCTGAAGGGCGGATTTGCTCGAAATTCGCAAACCTTCAAATTCGAGAGGCACCTCTAAACGTTCGTCGAATTAATTTTCCTTTTGCATGAGTTCATTCTAACCGATTTAGCATGGATTGAACCCGTCTCCCGTTGGAATTTCGAAAATCGATTTTTTTATCACCCTATAGTGCAGGTATTGTTGGAGTGCATTGTGACTTCGCTTCACATTAAAGAGTATAAAATAAACTACTTCACTTAAGAATATCAAGCCAATTTATTTTACATAACATTACCGATGAATGCGAAGCTAGAGCATCGTACGCTGTGATCGATCCCAAGCATCTGCTCTATACTTTTACGAGGTTATTAAGTAACTGTAAACACCATACAATATCTATGCGAATATCATGACCTAATTTGTCTTTATTGGATTATTGTATGGTCATTTAAGGCTATTGCGAGAACACGTTAATAGACTCATAAAATATCGATAATATTATGTAAAATGGATTGATGTTTGTTAGATAATGTCAATCTAGCACAGTCGAACACGCAGTATATTGGAACATTAAACGAGACTTACCTGTAAGGTGAAGTTTGATGTATATTCTACCAGGTCACCACAGCAGCAGAGATTAAATGAGATGACGCATGCGCATTCCGACTGATCATTGTTCAAAGCCGTTCTTGCCGAGGGTAGCTCAGATAGATAACCACAAATATCATTACAGTAGTTGCCAACTTGTCGGTGGGTTGATAATGGGAGGGCATTTAATCTCTGCTGCTGTGGTGACCTGGTAGAATATACATCAAACTTCACCTTACAGGTAAGTTTCGTTTAATGTTCCATTCTACCATGTCACCGCAGCAGAGATTAACTGAGACTTTAAAGAGATCTGGGCACCAGAGGCAAACAAAATAGGCCATTTCGTAACAGAACAAAAGAAAGTGACTTATTTAAAGAAACAGAACTGAAAAACTATTACCAGATAACTGGACACAAACGACCACGTTGGTCCGGCCCTTTAAGAAAAAATACACAAGCTGTACCGCACATATGGTGAATAAACCATAGGTTATTGCATGCCATCGTACAGTATCGATTGGCCGTATGACCAAGCGTCTGCCAGTCGATTATCGCTTGGCCTGAGATAAAACTTTCTAAACACGCAGTCCTCCTTCCAGGAGGCTGCCTGTAATATAGCGTTGATAGGCACGTGACAACTGTGTGCCTTGCTGGATGACGCTGACCTAGTGCTGTGCGGGCGAAACACTGAGACGTCAATGCCGGCACGGGTCATAACTTTCTTCAACCACTTCGATATTGTCTCCTTGCCGATTACCTTGTGCGGTTTGACATAACTTAGAAACAACTGCGTTTCGTCTTGCCGCAGTGTTGCTGTGCGACGCAGGTATTCGGAGACATATCGAAACGCGCAGATTTTGGGGTCCTCCTGAAATAGCCGTAGTACGATTGCGGGTGGCTGACGGCCTGGCAGCGATTGTTTTACCAATTCGGTGATAACAAACTTCAAGTAAGCTGTGCCCTCCTCCATGTGGGCTAAACTCAGAAGCTGCAAGGATTGGCTTCGTTGTCCAGTGACTAACGCTAGCAGCATGGCAGTGTTCAGCGAAACATCCTGGAGGGACAGTTCGCTTAGCGAGTTACATGATCTTATATGTTGCAGCACAACGGACGTGTCCCAAGTGCTTTGGCAGCGCGGTAGCGATGGCCGTGTCTGGTACGTTGCTTTTACGAATTTGTTCACTAGTGGGTGCGTGCCAATGGTTTTGTCACCAAGTGTTATGACAGATGAGAGCGAGCACCGGGAAGTGTTGATAGCGCTGTAACCAAGTCCGCTCTCGTACAGTTCGGTTAGGAAGTCAAGCACGGCAGTCACAGTGGGATCAACGGGATCGACACCCCGTCGACCGCAAAATGTGACCCATTTTCTGAGGTAAACGTCATATTGTTTTCGAGTGTTCTTGCGCCAGCAATTGACGATGATGTATTGAGCGCGTGCCGATACTCCCTGCTTCGTGAGGCTTTTCCTGATAACGAACAGGCCATCAACTGTAATTGGTTGAACAGCGGATGTTGAAGCTGCGGACTGAAGGGCAGTCTCAGCAGACGACGACTCTTGATCAGCCGAGGGTGGTCGATTAGTAGGCGCAACATCTTGGTAAACCACGGTTGCGTTGGCCAGACGGGAGTGACGATAGTCATGATCGCTTGGTCTTCTTCTGCTTTTCTCAGAAGTCGTGGTATCTGGCGAGGCATCGAAGTTACCTTTTGAGGCAGCGAGGGCAATCGACTTTTCTATTTCCAGTCGTCGGTAAAACAGGGGACCGTACTTGACCCCCGGAAAGAACGCAACCATGGTACCTGTCAATCGCGCCAATTCCCGGATTGTAATGTGCTCCTTTTGAAGGGCTAGTTGTGCTAATTCGCAAAGTTTCTGAGCATTTTGGTTAGAAATGCGAACGGTCATATCTTTCGAGTTCAAGACAAAACCTAAGTGCTCTACAGTTTGGGTTGGTATCAGGACGGATTTTTCCTCGTTCAAGGTGAAACCTAGTTTCCGAAGAAGTTGGGCAATACTGTCAATATTAGCCTGGCAGGCTTCAATTGTGTCACCTTGTAACAGCAAATCATCTAAATAGGCAGTGGATACATGTCCTTTCGATCGCAGACAGGCATGGACCGGTTTGAGCAATTTTGTGAAAATTCGCGGTGCAGAACATAATCCCTGCGGTAAACATGTGAACTGAAACAAGACACCTTGCCAATAGAATTTTAGGTATTTCTGGTCAGCGGGATGAACGGCCACTGAGAAATAAGCGTCCTTGAGGTCAATCGAGCCGAAATAGCAACCTGACTTCATTATGCTCACACAACTGTCAAATGTGTCCATTTTAAAATGGTGGTATTCCACATACTCGTTTAGCTCCTTCAAATTGAGTATCAGGCGAAACGACCCGTTTTTCTTGCGTCACAAGAACACGGGTGAAATATACTCGCCTTGCTCATGCACTGGGCGTATTATTATTTCCCTATCAAGGAGCTGTTCCAGTGTGTCCTCCATAGCGTCCGTGATAGCAGATGGCTTTTTTATCATGGCACGGCGTGCCGACTGAGTAGGGGTCTGTTGACCGAAATCAATACGATAACCCTCTACAATACCAAGGATATTGACGTCACATGTCAATGTCTCCCATGCAGATAGAAAGTGACGAATTCGACCCCCAGTAGCACGAGAGCGCACAAGAGCATACCCTACCTCAGGTTGGGGCGTTCCTATTGCTTTCCTCGTTGGTTCTTTGTCGTTTGTGATCGCTGTGGGTCCTTCCCGAAGTGTTGCCGTCGCCCAGAGTAACTGCTCCCACTGGGTTTGGAGTAGCTGGTGGTGGGACGCTGGTAGCGCCCCTTCTGCCATAAAAAGGCTTCCCGTTGTTGGACTGCGAGGGCGGCAGGGTGGTCTCTGATTTTGAGAGTTGCTTCGAAGCTCTCCGACTGTCAATGACCGTTTTCAGGCGATCGCCAAGGTCTCTCCCGAACAAACGTCGTCTCAACAGGGTAGGAGTCGCCACAGATTGACTTGAAATCTGAGTCGACATCGGTGCGGAACATTTCCCGCCGAGAGATGTTCAAACTGTGGTTGGCAGAAGCTACCAACACGAGCGAGTTTGATAGCTGCTCCCATATTTCTTCCATTGGTGGGGGCCGCTCATTGGCATCAATTGCTTCACCAACTTTCCCAGCCAGTTTGGCTAGCGGGATTAGCCCCGCCACCAGGATTTCTTGTGTGGCTTGAAGCCGACTGTCGTTCTGACGATATTGTTTTGATGCAATGTCCCATATCTCTGTATTCACCTTGGTGAGGGCCAACTGTTGACAGTTGAAGGGGCGTTTCGTTTTCCCGATTATGTCTTTGAGGGTTGTCCCTTTCAGGCCCTGAGACAGAACGTTTGTCAGCAATCGTGCTATCTCTTCAGGTAGCATTTCGCTAGTGTCCTCCTCACCGGATAACTCTGTTAGCAGCGAATCCAGTCTACTGCTAGATGTTGCTGCGGTCTTCAGGCCGTCCTGGCTGAGCTTGGTGCGCCTGGCAGGAATTTCCTCGTACTCGTACTCCTCATCGGTCTCGTCCTCCGCTTCGACTTCTGGGCGCATGACCACACGGGCCTGAGCGTCTCGATGCTCTTTGTCCTTTTGCAAAGAGGACACAACAGGTACAACCTTGTTGAGCATGTCCATAATGAGGGACATTTGCTCTCTCAGCAAGGGCTCCTCATTGGCGATATCTGACTGCTTAGACCCATCGTCTAAAGCAGGGGGACAAGTGACGACCACGTCGTCGCTGTCTCCAGGACAGTTGTCCTGAGATGTAGCTATGCCCTACATAGCCTTACTATCGTTGCCAGGAGTCCCCTGCGACAACGTAGTAGACAGGATCGTGTCCAACACTCCTGTTGGCCGGGTTTTCTTTCCTGCCGGCTTTTTTCTCGCCAAGAGCTAGGCGGCAAGATTCCTGCGTAAATCCACGATCGCTTCTCGTCCTTGCGACAAACCAAACAATCAACTCCCTTTTCCAACTATCCTCTCCGGGTCTACGGGTCACCTGTATGATGTTATTGTACAGAAGCGTGAACGGATGTCGTTGATTACTCAAGATAATATAATAACTAATTTTTCGACAGAACAATATTTTTCAGCAAGTGAATCATACGGAAACGCGGCGAAATATGTTCAGTAGGAATGCGCATGAACAGTTATCACACGGTTTTCTATGTGATATGGCCTGATATCACCACGAGAGGCAGGTTAGGAGACACGAGAAAGGCATCAGAAAATCAAGAGCCGCAGGCGAGTGATTTTCGCCTTTCGACTTTCGCCTTTCGATCTCTTTCGACTGTTTGGTGCTGGAATCTTGAACTTCACAATAATATCCAAGCTTCTGATAACAAGAAAGTAAAGAGTTCTTCCAATCCTTGCTATTTGACGTACATGTTATACAAGTTTTCCCCTCTGAAATGCTATGCAATTTCGCTGACCGCAGCTCCATCCTTCGCAGTCGCTGACTTATTGTTATCCTTTGACAAATTTCTCTCCATGATGTGCCAATTGAAGAAAAATTACTACAACTCAATATCAATAACTCGATATATCTCTCTCCACAAACCACTAAACTTACCAAAATCCCATCCGTTGACATAAAAAGTGTAATCTCTCTGGAGACGAGCAAAGCACGTCCGATCAGGTTGACGGCGATCGATTGTTTGATTGATTGATTGATTGATTGATTGATTGATTGATTGATTGATTGATTGATTGATTGATTGATTGATTGATTGATTGATTGATTGATTGATTGATTGATTGATTGGTTGACTGATTGATTGATGATAATGTATTTCCACCTCAATTGATTGATTGATTGATTGAATGATTGATAGTTTAATCGAAAACTCATAATCAGTTCTTTATACAATTGAATACTAACTTATATCGACAATTCGACATGGCATGCAAATACTATTCAGTGACACGACTGATTCTTGAGGTATTGGTGTATAAATAGTCTCATTAATTACATAAGTTTTCATTTAGTTGTTGCTGATACCTATTTCTTGAATTGATCTTGATCACGAACGAATGCCAAAATCGTCTATCTAACGATTGAACGGTCAGTAAATGTGATTTCATTATAAAAGCTATCATAGAGTCAAATGATGAATAAATAATATCACCAGTCAATGAGAGATAGCATTGCCAGTTTTTTAGATATAATTTCACAAATTTACGTTCTCCTGCTACTCTAATGCAACATAATGTTTGCACGAAAAGATAATAACAATCAAAACCAGTTGGTCAAAAGGATGATCTTCAGGATGAGTAGCATTTACGTTATGTTCTACTTTCCATTACAATGTGTGCCCATGCAAAGACTAAATCTGCGACGTCTGCGGCGTCTGCGGCGTCTGCGACTACTTCTTCTTCTTCTTCTCCACCAAGGTATTGGATCAGCAGCTGAATGGCCTGCCAAATAAGGAAAGGAGTTGAGTAAGAATTTTTTTTTATAATTCTAAGTTATGCCAATAAATCTCAAATTAGGTCAATGTATCAAGTTTAGATACCAATATGGCGAATATATCAGCCTTCCAGGGCGTATCTAATTATCAAGAGAAGAGAAAGTGTATTTGTCATTTATAATTAATACAAAATGGCAGTCATAAGCTCTATCTGTGCAGCGATTAGCTCAAGTTGCCTTTGCACAAATCTCCGCGGAAATTTAGAAACATATACTGTATATACTAGCTGGTCCACGCTGCTAGCGCAGCTGCGTCCAGCAGTGTTGCTTCGCATTTGGGTGATTATTAATTAGTCCAATACAAATCACAGTTCTCCGTTTTAGTCCATAAAGCAGTATCGAATGGTGCATCGAATGTTGCGCATTATTTCTCAGATGGGCTACGGCTCCCAAGAGACTGAAATCGAACCTTTCGAACCAATCGAGCGGCAACGGTTTGCAACAGCAAGCACCAAACCTCAAGGTGCTCATACCACAACGATAATTCCATCAAACTTCGTCAAACTAGCAGAATACACAGTTCAGCTTCAAGGTGACCTTTTCAGAAAGAGCTTCGTTAGATTCTGCACCAATTTGCATTTATCAACTTTGACCTGGTCTAAGCGTTGGCGCTGTGCGGTGTGTTTCGTAAACCGTGCACAAACAGAGCCATGTTGTTTCCCAAAGTTCACAAAATTTGTACCTAAACATGAGTGGCAAGTGCCTGGTTTTGAACAGACATGTATACATACATAAAAACAGACAGACGTTTGTGAAATATAGATATAGACTAGCTGGTCCACACTGGTAACGCAGCTGCATCCACCTTTGTTGCTTCGCATTCGAGCGAATAAAAATTAATCCTATACAAATCACAGTTCTTCTTCTTAGCCCACAAAACAATATCTTCCGCCTGAGCATAGTAAAATCCAGTCTAAGAACATCAGAAATAACATTAAGATATCCAGAACGCATATAATTGAAAATAGATTTCTCAGCACAGGTGGTGGCCCAATACAGGTTTATTGAATGGTGTATTTTCAATGATGGAAATGAATATAGTTTATCAAATTAGCCACAAAGAAGATGATTAAACAGATTCCTTGATTGAGCAGCAATATTTGTGGCTTATTATAACCTTTGTAAATAATCGTTAATTCTTTGTTCGTGGTCGTCCACTGGCTTTTTGGCATATCACGTTATTATTATTGGTCTGACTTGACATTCCCTATGCAATAATGAAGCAGAATTCGTTTCCAACTTGCAAACAAAGAGGATAGCCGAATACTGTGAATTCATTGGAATGATCGAAATATTGCCAGTCCTAATTATCTACATAGAGTAAATGCTACCATATAAGCTGACAGACATAAATAAGCTCCAAATCTATTTACAAACTGCCGATAAATTGATCGTAAGGCCACTTCGGAGGATTATTTCTCTGTATGGTCCTCCCAATTTTGCGAGATATTCAATTTAGAACTGCTTTTTGAAATGGCCTCTCGAAAATAGTTCGACTTGGCCTTCCAATTCAAAAAGATTTACGATATCACGAGTAGGATAAAGTGAGTCAACTTCTGACATAAAGATTTTCTAAAATGAGAATCTGTAAGAAACGTCTAAAATATAAGACTAATTATTACTATGAAGAATATACACAACCCGTAACTTAACATCTGGGAGACTATTATTGAAGAAACAGTCTGCTGCGACATTGAGACGTATTTAAAAATATAATCCATGACATCCAGTAAACAAAATTATTCATATATAAACTCAAGACAACCACGACAACCTCATAGAAGAGAGATAGGGCAAAAATGTTACGTTCAAAATCTTGTATTTTACATAAAAAAACACTGATAAGTGAAAGTTTGAACATCAACACATGCTCCCCTTTGCAAGATATGAGATTTAAATTTAGCATCCGTAGAGTATTCTGTGGACTGCGAATGCTAGCAAAATACATTTCAATAACACTGAAGTGCAACCAATTATAGTTTCAAATTAAATCCGTAAATAGATTTGATACGAAAGCTGTACATATGTATGATATTGTTTTGGGAAACAGCGGACCGACTCAAATTTATAATTCATGCCGTCAAGTACAATTTTTAATGAAAAATATTCTTGAACAGCGTAAGAAATTTGAAGCAATGCAACACCATTGACAACAATGCATTATAGGGTTGTCGATATATTGTTCGAGCCATAACTGCATACACCACGAATGAACGGACAATGGTAGAAATAGATCACAATTGACACTCTACCGACGCGTATATACACTGCAACTTTCAAGTACAACAGTTAATATTTAAGTAGGGCATACTTTCAGCACATTGTCCATAAGCGGGCAGCTATGCTTTCCCTGGTGGTTTCAAATCAATAAACAGTTAACATTGAAAATATTTACTGTAAGTTGTTATAGTTTGTGAACTATTCGAAAACAATGTTACCTTGCTCTGCTTCCTCTTGGGCGTCATCCTCTATTTCTGTAACACAAACAAGATCGACTAGATTGTACATGACTTTAATTTACTGATTTAGATGCAGTGAATAACAATGTCTGCGCACCATGATACTTCAGAATGATACTATTTAGCTGTGACGACGCCATGTGTATAATTTTAGTAATCAACTTTTGAGCAATTGAGAACGTCAAATGTTTAAGACGTTCAAGCACGGCTCATATGCGGCGGAAAGAAGCAGCTCTTGTATAAAGGAAATTGTAAGCTATAATAAATTCCTTTATCTAAATTAGTTCTTCAAAGTATCAAATAACAGCTTGCACTGATAAATGTGTGGCCCCTGGGCTTACACGTCAAGCCCCTCTCTACACGTGCAGAAGACGCTGTAGTTCTTGCTGGTATTAAACCTTGTACCATGAAGAAGAAATCCAGCAATCTTGCCATTTTACTATGAATTCTAACTACCTCAAAATGAGAACACATTATTGATTGACTAACCGTCATTGAAATCATCTTCTTCGTCTGTGTGCTCTGCTTGAACTAAAATAAAATGATAAAGAGCTCGGTCACTTCACTTGAAAGAATATCTTTCAATCGTAGTACAACTCTATTAGCACGATGAAGTGAGCAGTAAAGAAACACAATTAAGAGTGCTCAAATCTGATGTTACGCAATTTGTTACAGATATTTAACTCACAGTTGCTCAGAGTTTTGTTCTGTGAAGTAAACAGGTGATTTACAAAGGCTTTAAAGTGTGCAATTTATCGAATGGATGATGTGAAATTTGAAAGGTTTAAATACGATAGCACTTACAACAGCTCCAGTAAGAACACATTGGAAAATTATTACTTTGAGGTTTGTAAAACAGAGCTTTAATGAGATTGGATAAGTGATTGCAACCGTCGGAACTATCACAACTTACTACAATCATGATACAATTTGAATATATTGCAGCAAGCATGCTTTACGGTGAAGCCTCATTAATATCATTATGGTTTTCCTGCCAAAAATCGTGATAATAAGCGGGTCGTGATATAAAGAGGGTACAAATAGTTGATTCAGACAGAGCTTGGTTTTCAAACTGCATTAAGTGACATTAAGCGGGTTGTGATATTAACCGAGGTGATATTAACGGGGGTAAATTGTATTAGGAAAATGGTTGCGTCCTCCGGAAAGAAATTGTATTAATCTCTTCGTGCATGTCTCGATAACAGACAATAACCGATCCATCAACTGAACGCATTTTGGTGTCCATGTAATCCACCAGGCTAGACAAACCTAGCTGATCTAGCTATATCCCAGTAATGCAGTATTATTATTTAGGAATGTCTATGACTACTGTATATTATACAGCAGCACACTTGTTGTCTTTGGTAAAGCTTTTGTCAGTAAGTCATGAACTCACCCACAGCAAATAGACTGATGCCAATCAGGACAAGAAATATTGCCAACTTCATCTAAAGGGAAGGACGTGCATCAAAATTGTAATGATACAAGGGAAACAATAAAAAAGTTATGCAATGCCAGTCTAATCGATGAGCTCTTACCGCGCTGAATGAAATGTCTTCTCAAATTTCAAGTGAAGAATGTTTTCTTAGTGTCTAGGCAAGTAAAGTGTAACAATTACGGAGGGTCGAGCTTTTATATACACAGTGTCATGGATGATCTCTTCGCTTGATGAGGAACAGCGGAAGAACTAAAAGGGTAATCAGCTGGGTTTTTTTTTTAGTGGGATCCGCGTGGAAAACAAATTGTGAGAGAATCCATTCATTGCGGAAACGTAACATGATTATTCATTTATATTCCTCTTTTATTTTATCGGCCAGGGTGAAGCATAGTTAGAGTTATCAGTGAGGAAGAGATCACAACAGGAGCAAGCCAACTGTGTCAAATGCTCAAATCAATGGTCTATATTTAGTAGCTTCGTTTTAATCAATTCATAAGGCGGTGGTTCCCTTTCGCCCACATTCCGTTGGTTATCAGCTAGAGTGATATCGTTGATGAACGCATGACAGCTTTCGAAACTTCCAACCCCACAATTTCATAGGAACAATAGAAACGAGGAATTGTTCTTTATTCATTTTTTCAATGAAGCTCAAACAATAACGTTCTAAGTTTGTAGAAAAATCATAAAGTAATTTGTTGAACATCGAGAAATTTAGCTAACAATTTTACGTTAGTGAACCGGATGACCGATCCTCTAAACTTTAAACAAGAAATTTCCTATGTCACCTTGTGTTGTTGCTTTCAAGGAAATGTGGTTGACTTTCCAGAGTTAAAACTGATCCAACATTTATATAAACGTACCTCACAGAAACAATGCGCAACAATAGCAGGCAACGATCTCACTCAAAGGTGTCAGTCCGTATAGCCCGGATGGCCCGCCTCATGTAAACAGGCTCTAAATGCTGAAAATTTCACATTTTCGAATGTTATACAGCGGTGGCAAATGTTCTGATTGAACAAACTACATGTACGTTAAACTAATCATTGACGTACGCCGTAATCGCATAGAGATAGAAGTATGCATGAGCCATAAACCCGAAACAACCCTGTCAGGCATCAGGCGACGACATTCTTGTTGACGAACACTATGTTTTTTTTTTCGAGTCAATTCTGTTCCACAAATAATTGTGCGTTAAATACCATGACAAAAAGCCTAAACAAAAGGTATACATAGACACTAGAGCTGCATTGCACCAAGTTTAATTTACTGTACGAGATTCGAAGTAGGTAAGGAAATTAAGCTTCACTACATCGACTTCCCTAACCCACCGCAAGATGAATGGTTCGACAATGTCAGCAGTGGAGGAGATTGTCTTATCTTCAAATTGAATGGGCGGTTTATCCCATAGAAAAGCAGTTGCGGGACTGTTGCAAATGATGTGTTTCGCTGTTAAGCAGTTTGATGCTGATACGAAGGAACGCGTATTATTCATACTCAAATTGACTTTGAGGCTAGTATACATGGTTTGAGTCGGAAAGTTAGAACAAAGTTTAGCTGTAGAATATATCAGTGGATCACTCGCATTTCTGCTTGTTAGTTAACGCACAATTATTTGTGGCAGCCTATCGACATAAAGCAGAGTGTGGCGTTTCTCAATGAAAGACTGACGGGGCCGCTGTGCCGAGTCTCTGGTATGTGTATCCTCATATCTCTTTGCGTATTACTACATACGTCAATGATAAGCAGAAGTAAAATGCAGCTTATCCAAGCAGAACAATTCTTACTAGAGTCTTTATATTATCCGAAAATATGAATTTTTCAGGATTTATAGACATGATTTTCACATGCACGAATGAGAAATGCGGAAGTGCAAGCAAAAAGATCACGCTGATGATGTTATAAGTCACTCTCACACAATTTTGCAAACGTTGAAAACATAGCAATGTGGGTGAAAATTATCCACGCTGAACCGCATGAAAACTGCTTTGTCCTTTAGGCATCATAACGTGCTGGTCTTGACTCTTGAAAGCCAGCCATGTTGCCGTAAAAGACACAACACAAGGCGACGAAGGAAATTTCTTAATTAAATGTAGAGAACATGTCATGGGAGTCACTGACGTGAAAATGTTGGTTAGATGTCGGGATGATCAAAAACTCCAGTTCACGATTTTTTAACAAAATCAGAACGTCGAACAAATTGCAGAAGTTACAGAATAGAATATTGCAGGTAATTTTAGATTGTCATTATAGAACAAACTGTAAATATACGCGTAAGAGATTGGGATGGATGGATATCGGGTAACATATTTAGCATTTGCAATGTGTCTACAAGATTTCGAATTTCGGGGCACCGTCCTATCTCAGCGACAAGTTGGACAGAAATTACGAGAAAAGCACCCGCGGTGCTTCTTCATCTAGTTGTTCTAGGGTGCATGTGAACCATCTGATATTGTTTCAGACTATAATGGTGTAGGGGTTTGAATGCACTACCCTTCAACCTAAAAATGCTCCAAATATTGCAGAATTCAAATTGAATTTTAACAACATACTGTTCACAGCGTACTATGATTTTCAGGGTGCTTATTGCTGTATAATATACTGTAATATTAATTATAGCTAATATTTTTGTTTTACTATTCCATGAAAAATGCTATTCTAACTTGGTGGATTTTCAGAATAAAGTCACACACACATGCATTTATTTGTTTCATTGAAAAGATGAATGAATAACAGTTTGCTCGGTTTCACTGTTCCTGTATTATTGTGGACTTGAATGTTTCGAAAGCTGTCAAGAAGACACCAATGACGTCAGATTTGCCACTGAACAACGTAATGCGTGACGATAGGGCACCGCTTTATTAGAAATTGGCAAAAAGAGGCTTTTAAGCTTAGACAATTTGTTTGAATATTTGACACGGTCGGTATGTTCCTATTGTGCTTATTATCTGACTTATAACTGTAGCTACGCCACACAATGCCCTTCAAACAAAAGCGGGGATTACAAATGAACAACATTGTCGCCTTTTCACAATAACTGAATTGTATGACACGCTTCCTTTACATGCAGGTCATACGCAAAACATTTGTTATTAATCACCCTTGCATTTCTCCGCTGTTGCCATTTTACGCGATTAAATGATCCACGACAGGGCCTATATAAAGACAACCGCCATTGAAAAAGATATTCTACACCTTGTAGATCTGAGAAGACATTCGAGAAGAATTTGAGAAGATCTTCAGTGCTGTAAGGATTCATCACTTGGGCTGACATTGAATAATTGTTTGTACTTGGTTAATTCATCTTTACATACGATACATTTTCTTTCATCTAGATGAAGTTGGCAACATTTCTTGTTTTGATTGGCATAAGCCTGTTTGCTGTGGGTGAGTTGATGAACCGTGAAAAGCTTCACAACGTATAACGTACACCGTCTGCGACATATAGTATATCGAGAAACCTATAATCCGCAAGTGTGTATCGATTTGTAGATTTTGTTTGCTTGTTTGCCGTTCGATACAAAGCCTCGCGCGTTGTTCAGCCAGCTCTGAAAGCAGGTGAAAGTTGAATACAGCAAATTGGAGCAGAACAGAACGGAGAGCTTTGTTTTCTGCAAATTTGACGAAATTATCGCTGTGGTATGGGCACCTTCAACTTTATTTGCTTGTTTTGCGAATTCTTATCCTCGAATGATTGGAAAAGAGCGATTTCAGTCTCTTATGAGCCGTAATTGAGCTTCGAAATAAAATGAGCCTGTTTGCCGTCTCGGAAAAGTTCAACACTGCTCAACTGTTGCTTACTTTACGGCCAATCCGTCTATAAGTTGCTTACGGCGGCTACGACAAAGTCATCATGTGAATGGTTTCAATTTCTTTATATCATTGACAGCTTTTGTGAATCGGCCTTAATAAATTTTTAACAGATATTATTGCATTACTGTACAGATTCATCGGCTAAGTTGTATATCCTAGGGGGTTACATCTAAATAAAAATGCGTTCAATTGAGGGATTGCTTGTTGTCTGTTTACAAGACACTAAGCTCAAAAAGATCACTCATGTGTTCTTCTCTGAATATACAGCCATCTTCCAAGTATTGCAAAATTCTATTAGAGTAGTTAAAGTGTATGACACTCATAGTTCTTGTTCGGATGGCCATTATCAGTTCAATAATGTTAGTAAAGTGACTCATTGCCACACTCAGAGCATTAAATTCCTATCTTTTTCTTACACGAGCCGTTGGAAGCACCATGAAACTCTTCACATAAACCAGCATCGATGGTATAAATTATATGCAACATTTGTAAATTACTTGTTTACATCACAGATCACAAGGTATAGACAAATGCAGTGAGTTAATTCATGTGGAATATGCTGCGCTGCGTCAGATGTGTGCTGCTTATGGAGACGTGTCCTTCTAACTCACTTCATTGTGACATTGCGTTTCATAAACATAAATATAGAAATATATGTTTAATGGTGGAGTGATTGAGCTCTTCCTTTCATTTCATTTCAGTCCAAGCAAGGCGCATGGACGAAGGAGATGAACTTGATGACGGTTAGTCAATCAATATTGTGTTCTCATTTCCAAGTAACGTAGTATCGCTCCTGTGGGAAAAGCTTCTCACCTGTACTTTCCAATCTCTATCAGCTGCTTCTGCGCTCCGCATCTTGACTACTGCGCTGCTCTTGCATGCGTGAAGAACATTCAACAATTGACGTGCTGAATGACACATTATTATTATTTTTAATTTGATCCCATGATTTCATCATCAATATCTATTTTGCATAACCCTTGGTATAACCCAACTTTCGTTACAGAGATGGAGGATGAAATGTCAGAGGAAGAAGAACAAGGTAACAGTGTTTGTGATTAAGTTGATAAACTAAAACTCTTATCATTGGAAGCCTTTCTTACAAGAACCATTTCAGTTTGTCATATTTATCAAGAT
This sequence comes from Calvadosia cruxmelitensis, assembly GCA_900245855.1. Classification (NCBI taxonomy): domain Eukaryota; kingdom Metazoa; phylum Cnidaria; class Staurozoa; order Stauromedusae; family Kishinouyeidae; genus Calvadosia; species Calvadosia cruxmelitensis. The sequence goes on from OFHS01000227.1 coordinate 18,937, forward strand.
ATGTTAATTTGAATACGCCAGGTGCAGTGTCCGGAGTAATGCGCACAACCAGGCAGCGTGCTGTATAGATTCACGAACTCATTTATTTCACAAGGGCACAAGATTACAGCACAAATGATCATGTGACATATACGATTACGAAGTAGCCAATCAGGGTACTACAAAAGGGTAGCTACATTACCCTTTCGTAGTGACATGAGGACAATAAGGAATCAGTTTCTAGGATGTTTTGGTTTGAAACGTTTAATTTATATACCTAGAATAAAGAGCATGAAATAACATCTATTTTGACCACGCTTCGTCCATAAATAAGGGTCTATACAGGCAATCCTAGCCAGGAGAACTTTTATTGTCTCTTTTGTCATGATTACGAGGTGAAACTTTAAAATGAATGCGAGGTTGATATGCATTTACGACTTAATTATTATTACAATAATTATAACAATTGATATGTGAGGAATTTATTAAGCATGAAGCGAAATATATATGTGCTTATTACGACACGACAATAGCTTGGTATCTGTGAGTTCTCGGTAGCGTTTAATAAGGAAAACACATTTTACCTGCTCTAGTTAGATTAGATCAAGTCCTTGATTAAGCAAACATGTCAATATATGCATTTAAAGCAGGAAATGATATTTATTTCAATCCAATTTGCCGAGTTCTCGTCTAAAGGTGTATGTTATTTTTGCCGTATTCTTAATTCGCAGAACGTCCAGTAGCTGATCCAAAGCCTTGGTGGAGACGAAGAAGTAGCCGCAGACGCCGTCGATGGAATGGGTGCCTTGGGGTCGGATGCACCGCGAAGTAGATACGTCAATACTACTCAGCTTGAAGATCATCCTTCAAACAACTGATTGTTCGCTATTCTTGCAAACAATGTGTTTCACGATTGTAGCTGTAACTAACTGCATTTGGTTTAAATTGCATTTGAATAAACTTATAAATCCATTGTTCGCTGAATGAGTTTGGTTACCTTCTATTATCCTCTCATTTCATGACTGCTGCTATCACGTAATCCCACTCCGCATTGACCATCGCTATAGATACTGACTATGCCATAACAGAAAACGAAAATTGATTAGGAGGCAAAGAGATTTCCTTCAATTGTTTTGATTAGCTTCGTATTTTTGTATCGTGCTTAATTGTGTATGTGACTACAGATTCAAATAGAAGAACTATACAATAAGATTATAGTGTACATCAACCCATTCAGATGGACATGAGTTTAGAAGGCAAACGAACAACCACAATACTTTTATATTCACCTTGTTCAATGACGTGATAGCCTATAGGTTATCCTATAAATGCCATGTTTATGTCACGTACAATCTCATACTATCAGTGTTGTGAGAATTACTGTCGAAAAGTTATTAATTAAGATACTAATGATTTTCCCAAAAAGAAGTTGATTAGATTACAATTTGCTTTTCAGTGGAAAGAAGCTAATTACAGGTATTCTTGGACACACTAGGCAAAAGAATCATCAAAGAAACAGGGTAAAAAAGATCACGCTCCTACCTGATTCAGAAAATCAGCATGTCGGAGCAGAGGGGAAACGCCGTCAGTATTTTAGGGACCCTGCCAAGGGGAAATTGTTTGCCGATTTTTAAATTGTGAAAAGCATAGTTTTTAATATTGTAAATATAGTAGACAGGTAAACATATTAGACAATGAATGTTCAATTAGGTAAATAGTTTATTTCAAACTTTGAATGCACCGGTTTATAAGGGTTAACTTCTAATCTGTTATTATGCAAGTTTAGTTATAGCTCAGTATGATGAGATGTTATGAGATTAATAAAGATTGAAATTACAAGTACAAATTGCTTTCCCGTGGAAAGAAACTAATTACAAGTACAAATTTCTTTGCCTGGAAACAAATTAATACTAATTACTTGGACGCTACTCTTCTTGGGAGAAAAGTCCTGCTCCAACTATTAAGACAACAGTAGCACAGATACAGACAATAATTACGCAGAGACAAGCAATAACAGTCGACAATTTTAATGGTTTTTAATCAGTAAACACTTTTTCAACATAAGTGTTGATGGAGCTAGAAAACTTTCTAATTAACTTAAAAAGCAGGGTGGATTCGAAATCGATTTATGTGAAGTCGCATAATCAAGCTGCCACATGTGAATAATCGCTACGTGCTTACTTGTAAAAATGCTTTCGTCTTTTGCAACGACAAAAAGTAATTTTGAAAATTGCATACATCGGGAAAAGTACTCATTACTCCAAAAAGTAATTAGTTATCTTATAAATTACGTTTTCAGAATAAACTATTAATTACTATAAATTTACTCTAATAGTAACTTGTATTAATAATTATACTTGTAATGAGTACTTACAACGCTGTATATGCAGTGATAGGTTACTGTACATGTGATCACAGTTGACCAGTTGACCTCGATGGCTGTTATCAATTTTTGCAAAGAATAGGTTGCATAATGCATTTAACAGGAAAAACATGAGCTTATGAAACTGTATCTCAATAAACATGCAAAATAATATTGGTGGTTTCTTAGCATCAGCATCTGATTCAGCTGTTATTGAAAATCAATCTCGTTGTCCATCACTAGATACTGACGATAAGTTCAGCCTCCTTCCGTGATTCAGGTCACTTGTGATCGTCAAGAGGCCAATCCAGTTTTCACTGAAGACGGTTTCGTTCATTAAGTAAATCCAGCAAGTATCTTCGTGTGACTACAGTTGAGCGTAAAAGATACGTTGCCAAATAACAGACGCGTATAGTCAGAACGCATAAAAGAAACACTTATATTACTAAGTATTAGGAAGTACAGGAAACACTACCGCACTTACTGTACATTACGCAAACTCAAAACCGAGGAGACAGGATATAAAATGGCGCACTCCTACTTGTTCCAGAGGACAGGCTTCTCTGTGCACAGAGGGGACGCTGGTAGCATTTTAAGGGCCCTGCCCAGCGGGTGCTTGCTAACTTTTAGATTATGATGTAAATATTGTAGCAATTAATATTGATAGTTGTAAGATTAGGCCTGCTTTGACTGTAATATTTATTCGAACTATGTATTTTATCAAGGGCACGTTTTTATGCAGTAGTTGTGAATAAAATGTATTTTTAGTTAAGCATAATTATTATTGATTGCAGATTCCTTAAATTGTAAAGTAACCAGTTTTGCAGTGTGTTTGTAGCGTTCGAGAATACACTACTTACGCTAGGCCTTGGTTATAGTACGCTCCGCAGGTCTTCAAGTATCTGTTTTCATGGAGGAGAATTAAATGACATAATATAAGCAAATTAATTAATATTCTATTATACAGCAATCTAAAAGCGTGAAAATTATAATATGTTACTTACAACATCCTGTTTACAATCGAGTTTCAAATTGGCAATATTTACAGATTTTTTTAGCTGGCAGAGTAGTGCATCCCAACCCTGACACCAGTAGACTGAAAGGAATGCAGATGTTTTTTAAGCACCATAAAGCAACCAGCGGAAGCAGCACGGGTGCTTCTCTCGTGATTTCTGTCACAATTATCGATAAGGTAGGAGGGTGCCCAACCATCTGCAATTTTCCACACTTTAACAGTTTGAAGAAAAGAGACTCCTTGTGCACCATTGCTTTTCGGCGCCAAGTTCAATCTCACGGCCGTTTACCTATCGTTCTATTACTCCTCATAGTTCTCAGCAATTTTTTTCGCAATAAAGAACACACTTGCTCTGTAGAGTTGAGCTGAGGAGATTTTTAGTTTGGGCTTCGGTTTTGGTAAAGACTTGGGAATTCTGAAAGTCGAAGCATGGTCGAAGGAACTACTTCGAAGTTTCTGGTTGGTGCGGCTTCGACTGTTGAAACCAAAGAACTTGGAAGACATGAACTTGTTGTTTTAACAGTATTTTGCTACCAACGAGACACTTCTCATGGCAAAGACATGGAATTCTACAGGTGCACGAAACAAATACACACTCATCAAGTATTATCCGTGTCAACACGAAGCTAGATATAAAAATACAAGATCTCCAGAGGAAATTCTCGCTACTGTTGCCTGTAAACGTTTCCAAAATGCGAATTGCTCGTTTAGCCTTGTCATAAAAGTGCCAAATAAAGCTGTCAAGGGCTCTGAAACAATCCAAATCAGTTTGGAATAGGATAAGAGGATCCGAAACTAGAATATAAATCTGCAAATTGTCAAAAGGACCTGCAACAGAAGCGCAGTCACCAACTCAATCGTGGACTCGAAAACAGACACCGTCCTCGAATATTGAAATAGAACAGCACTCAGGTTGAACCATGGGTTGAACTTAGCGCCGAAAAGCAATGGTGCACAGGGAGTCCCTTCTATTCTGGTGTTATTCTCACGAAATGTGTGTCTGACCATCAATGGTGTGTCTGACTGTCTCTGGAATAAAAATGCGTGGCGGCAGCATCAACATAACATTTTTGTTGACAGCATAATTACCCAATTCTAAGATTAGCACTGATCGGTATATTAACAGAAGGTATTGAAGCAATGGAAAAATTGCAGGAACACAGCTTGGTTGAGCAAGCGAAATTTGTGAAATGTTTATAATGTTACTAAAGAGCCAATTTATATGCATGACACAGCCAGATGTATTTCAAGAGATCACATAGAAGTCTACATACATTATCTTCAAAAGAAAAACAACTTATTTGATAATCTGTCATGCAACGTTCAGTGTTTATATGATTTTATACAAGAAATTTTACCAATAAATCCACCAACGCAACTGGTTTTTACAATCAGGTTGTTTCTTGAACAATTGGTGTAATTTCTTGCACTCGGTTATTTAACAAATAAAATAGTGCGTGGTGTGCTTTCTTCTGGTTTGGCCTGTGACCAAAAGTTCTTCCGATGGTTTCGAAACCAATCGCTGTTGTTAAAAAGCTCCGTCGATTAACCCCGTTATGCCTATTTGGACAAGAGCACCACTGTTCAAGGTGATATGATGTCACGAGGCTCTAGGAGTGGTTTCGTCAGGACTAAGTGTTTTCAATTCTTAGCAAACATAGCGAGAGATTACATCCATGCCATTTTATTGCCTTGGTCTCGTTGGCGATAGAATAGACGGAATTCTTTTTAGATTCCCTTTCTTTCAGTTGCTTAGTACATTATCTGTTTTGTTCCAGGGCGGCACTCTACTCTGCGATCGCTGCCAAAACTAGGACAATCAACATTTGCGAACAATGAACTTACCGATAGTTCATTGCGTTCGATCTCAATTTATCGGTTTCGGGCGAGTCAAATTTAATTCTTAAAGTTATTCTGGTTAATTTTGCTGATAGCTTATCCGTTTGACACCAAATATCTTCGGCAGTACTACTTATCCTACTGCAGATTCTGAATGCGATTTCTGAAGGTAGATTAAGGTTGGAATAAAGGGTTAAGGTTATGCTAGCAACTTAATTATCATGGCCGATGAAGCAAAATTATATGCTAATCATGTCGTGATCAAACGCTTCATACCAATTTGAGCCATGTTTAAACTGCTAATTTTAGTGTGCGATGAAGTATAGGGTGCTCCTACACAAACCATTTTAAGGACCAATGAAACAAGATGACATCCAGCTGATCAAGTTTGATCTCGATCTGTTCAATCTTTTTTGACAAGTAGTTCGACAATGTTCGAAGCGTTGTTAGTCGTGGAGGTATAATGTTGTTCTCTCCCACACAAAAGTGTTAATGGAACTTAATGGTGAAGACTAATCAACGGAAGTGACATAATATGCTGATTAAGTTTAATCATATCGTAATCAATCTCTGTATTACACGAATTTGAATAGCTATAGAAAAGAATTGTTCGCCTTCGCGTCAAAGTGCAAGTGGAAATTCATGGAATTATCTATAGCACAGGAATATCCAAGGTTCAGCAAGTTATTTGATTAAGCAGCATCTATCAGTCTATGTTCAAGTATAATTACTTTTAAGTGAACACTTGATTTGGTGTTTTAATAGTTAGAAATGTAATTTACTTTTGGAAAGTTTGTACATATTGATTATTGATGTTACTTTGCGTTGCTTCCTCAGCCTCCAAAACAAGGTGTTTTACGTGTTTGAAAGCGCCAAGCATGCAAAATGTCAACATAGAAAACAGAACTCTATGCTTCGAATTGATACACATTTCTTGGAACTCGTGGAGAGGATATCACTGAAGTAAAATTTAGTCCATCTGAAATACCGTACCTCTTCCTAATTGGTAAGATACCTGTATTCAGTACCCAAGCAAGATGATTTCACATACAAAGAAAAACAACGGTAAAAGTGTATTCCCCGTGCGGTATACAAAGTTCCGATGGAAGCAAACATCACACTGCAAATCGCTTGGTACGTATCAGAAATTCAAGTTATCAGACTCAGCAAGCCACACGGATTACACGGGAACGAGAACACTTGACTCCAGGCCTATTTGCACATGAATACATGAAAAGCTTAAGAATAAATCAAAATATGGTTATAATTCAAAACGTTGTTTCTAGCAATTGAAATTGTTGCAACAGAATTGCTTAGATGTGGTCTTCTCAATAAAACAAACCGTGCTATTTTGTTGATGACATATAATTGTAAGTGGCTGGGAAAACTGGAACGACAACACGTCGTATTAGTATATATTCACGTGCACGTCTTTCACAGGTACTTAACTAACTTATGCAAATCAATGTGTCATCACGAAACCCTGCAGAGAAGAGCGCATTGAATACTACTTTAAACAATGTCTTGTACCTACGCACCCCAACATACCAAAAGTTTCAAATTAGAATTGAGGTTGAACCCTGTCCCGGCTAAGAAATCAGACTATGGAAGCTCTTTGCTAGATGGTTTATGAGACAATTCGCCAGTGAAAGGCATCCGTCATACACAGAAATGACTTCAGGAGCAATGCAAGCATTGAGTGGGATGTATGTATGTATGTATGTATGTATGTTTATTTGTCAAAAATTTCGACTGGCAAATAATGGGAAGAATAACTTCCACTTACATAAAACCAAAAATGACACATGGGATACATGGGATGAGGACCAGCGATATTTCCCTTCTTTTATTCAGTAAGTTCAGAAGTTCTTGACCTTGAGAATATTTTTGTAGAAAATCAACAACATTCTCTTAGTAGCATATTTCTGGCCATGCAGGTCTCCTGTTGGCTTTGGTAGAACAGTGTTCATTTGGTAACAATTGACATAGAATGATCAAAAGAAGAGTAGTCTGGATTACAATACCAAAAATAGTCCATTGATAAGATATGGGATTGTCGTAAAATGGATGATGTCTCAATCAGGATTTATTTACTGAGATTCAAAGAACCTGTTTCGGTTTTAGCTCGACATAATTATGTGCTACTTCTGCAATTCCATTTAAGACGCTCTAGGACAAGAGAAGACGAGCAATATTCTACATTACATTGAGTCCTGGTTATCTTTTGCAAACCGTGCTTCGATCAGTAGGATGGTGCCTTGTAGCTCAAAGTAGTGACAGGGTTCTTATATAGGAGGAGAATCATCGGATATCGCAGACCTCCGATTGCCTTAGCGCCACGGTTACACTCATCTTGAGGTGCTGAGTGTAACATTAACAAGCCTTTGGTAATTTGCCTTGGCATCAAAGCAGATGCGATATGTGAAATTTTCCGGCTCGTGCCAATGTGATGAAATGGGTTGCTCGGTGATTTGACGGCCCATTGTGATCGCCTTCAAAATCTTGACAATCGTCTAAGTAGGCTATGTGAATGGACCGTTAATAAGCATTGATGGAAAAATGCTAGGCGGTTTTGCTACTTAATTAGCCATTGAAGTATATATACAAACACTCGGCTCGCGAGTCTGCCATAACAAAGACCTCACAGAAGCATTTCCAAAATAGCGCATTTGTTTATGTTTCTTTGCACGGTATTTAAGAACGTATGTTTCTACACAATAGACTGGTATGTTCCTTGTGTCAATGTAATGATGCGCTGCCCAAAATTCTGAAGACGCCGCGACACGGTAGTGTACTGCAGCTATCTCACAGCGGATGAAAAGGTCGAAAGATATCTCGTCTTACGACACTTGAGACAATACGAAGGCATGCAGAACTGCTCGTTCCTCTCGCTTTGTAAGCTGTTCATATTATATAAAATGCGCTACTGATCTCTGAAATGAACACTTAAAACCCATGCAATGTGATACGATGTAACGTTATCTGGACAGTTTCTATTCTTACATGTTAGATTTCAGAATTGTCACTATTAATTTATGAACATTGCAAGTCAGCTGTCGAGTCTAGCCTGACGCAATACGACGTTTATGATGTCTTCACAATGTGTGTGCATTTTCAATCTATTGTGTTTGAAATCACAATAAGCTTGTATTGGGTGATCACTCTTTACATAGAATGCATCCCCGACCGTATTGTCATACCATATGATTGTTGTAATGTTTATAAATCGAGGACACTCCCTAGCTAGTCACTCATTCTGCAGCATCGTTACTGCTGAGAGGTCCTTATCATACAACACGAGGTAAGGTTATCAATATAAATGTACTATACATATTGTATATATACAAATAAACAACAGTCTACCCAGCATTATAAAAATGTTCTTCATTGCAGATGAAGCTGACAATTGCTGTCCTCCTGATTGGCTTGTGCCTTTTTGCCGTTGGTAGGTAACGAAATTTACATGGGTTATTGCAATTTCTTTCGTTCTTGAAAACATCAAACGATATCTCCAGAAGCTTTGCAGCTACATTTATTCATAGAAGTTTTAAACGATGCCAGCAACAGAAAAGCTCAGACATGCATGTTTGGTATTTTGTTTCTGACATTTAAGATATGCAAAATGCGTCTAAAGGCAAGCAGTATAATTCCATCTTATTACAGGAATTGATCAGAGTATCAAATAAGACAGAATATTGAAGACATATTTATAGCCATATCACGGTAGAGCGAGAGTGTATATGACAATTAGTTGTACAACTATTTTGTATTTCGGGTTTTTATTGTTCAGAATTTTATTTGCAAGGGTCTTGTTAATAATTTCCTGCACTTTTTTGTCACTTCTCTGTTTGAAATCGAGGGGGTACATTTTCTTGATCACCTCCGACCCCCGGTTAACTGTATAAACAACATGTCGGCATGACCATGCATTTGGCAAGTAATGAGAATGCTCGCTCCTATAGCACAGTGTCTAGTCCAGATATGAGTCGAATGAAAGCAAGAGGCGTGCGATACGCTCAAATGAGGCGCGCCATGGGACCTTGGTGGGAGACAGCGATGAAATACTGTGCTGCGCTGAGTTATACAAGGGTGCAAAAATTGTGGCATGGCTCATGACCAGCACGCGGTATTATCTGAGCTTTACAATACAACAATAAGATGAATAGAATTGTAATTACAACAGGATTTACGGCACGAGCCACACATTTCTTAATTGCACTTGAATACCGTCCAGAAAAGAAAATATTTGCAAGGAATAAACTGTATTTATTGCTAACAGGATATAATCGATAATTAACGGCATGGTACAGGAAACGTTTTCTTCCTGCCAAGACGTTATTGCCAAAGACATGATTGGAAAGATAGAAATACACCAGTGGTTGTCGTCATTTCACGATTGACCACGGATTTCTTCTGTTCAGCCGTGCTTATTTCTATGGATCTCAATGTTTACACTGTTTTTAGGAAAATGTTTATATCAGCTACAAACCACTTCTCTCAAGATCTGTTCAATCCCATGATGCTTCCTGAGTGCGCTTGTCTAGTTGTCAAAAGTATCATTGTTTATTCATTATTATATTATATCATATATTTATTGCCTTCGAGTGACATCTTTTGAATCGCTCTTGACTATTTTAGTTCATCCAAGAAGAGTTTCCAGAAGCCCTAAAGCAAACGATGATGACGACGGTGAGGATGATGACTCGTAACAATAGACCAATTTCACAAGCTACCATTTTGGATAAAATTTCATTATGAGGAAATTTGACGTCTCTGATTTCGGAATATGAAGAAAGCTGGATTTGAAACTGATGTAGGTTTCTTCAAGCTGCGCTACTTTCCTGAAAAAAATAGTATAATTCCATTCAGTATTATGGGTCAGAATCCCAGTCTCTTAGCTACTTCAGGCAATCAACATGCCCCACAATGCACTTGTCTGTCCCATAATGGTAGCTCGTAAAAAAGGTCTGTTATTGCAATCATTGTCTTGAGATTTCGCATTAGGATATCAATGCAGCGATGCAGAGGAAGTAGACGGAAACCTCTTGAAGAAGATTAGAGATAATACGATACGGCTAAGCTACTGATATTGATGCGTGATATATGATAGTATCAAATAATCAGGAGTCCACTGAGGCTAAACGCAACGAACGAAGTAATAAGCAGTCAAGTAGCATTCATTATTACGAATTCAAGAAGACTCAATATTGTAAACTTAGTCTACATTATGTTGACATAATCAATATTTCGTTATCTTGCAATTATTAGATATCAATAAATGTTTTCGCTACAAAAACTTTCGGTATTAAAATTGATGATATCAGATAGTAATTTAGTAAGTAAGTGAGTGAGTAACTGAGCTGCAAATGCAGCGAACGAGGAAGCAATCAACTTTTAGTAATTTGTTTACATCATTTTGTTCTTTTTTAGTTTCCAACAAGTCTGAGAGAGGGGTCAGTATTGAAAAATCATAACTGTACTGCCTTATTACTAGCTGATGCTATAACTATCCCGTCACTTTATGAATGATATTTTGGTATTTGTGCAGCGTGAGACTTAGAATATCTGAATAATTTCGATGTGAGTTTATGTTGAAATAATTGATCTCTATCACTTGTGAGAACACAGCAGCACAGAGGGCGCTCCATTTACAACATCGAAGAGCATCTTCAGCAATAAGATTTCATTTTGTAAAGAAATATCCTACAATGGGTCTGAAAACTGTACATTCAGTAAAGCGGGAGAGATTAGAAGATTCCTTAACTTTTGCAACTACGACAAGACACTAAAAACACAAAGGAATTGATTTGTTTGATGCCCTTACCTACCATGTTCACTATTGATTAGATTGATACAATTCGTGATCGAGATTATGTTATACAATTAATGTGCACACGCACAAAACGTCGATGGTATTGCGTAATTAGAAAATATATACATAATTTTACGCATTTCTGTAAATTCAAATCCACGTGCAAAATACTCAGCTATATGTGGACTATATATTTGGTAAATATTCCCTTATCGGTAGTCATCGCCTATCAAGGATTTGCGCTCACCTAGCACTTCGGCAACCTCAAACACATGAAAAATTGACCTCGCAAAGCAAAATCAATGATGTACATGGAAATGATAGCACAAAATTGCGTTAACAGTTAAGAGACAAATTTCGCGTCAACCAACACACTCTTACTCTTTTCTTACATAATTCTTTTATAATTTGACTTTCAGTAATATATGTTGTGCACTTCAAAATTATAAAATTATAAACAATATTCGTAAATCTATCACAATAATTCTTCTCCAGCTTGTAATCAACAACCGTTGACGTGACCATTGACTTACATGATTTCCTTGGGATTAAATTAAAATGGATAGTATTTGATAATATTTTAGATTAAGGCAGGACATTGTAAGTAGATATTGAAATGTATCAAGCATTTGGGAGGAGATGACTACAGTCAGAAACCAGGCCAAATACAAAAATGTACAACACTAGCGGTATCCTCCTTTAAATATATAACGTAACATTCTACCGCCGTTGTCCAGTATCGTGGAGCACGTGCAATTTTGATGTTACCAAAGATCGATCAGCCCCATCATATAAACCAGCATGGTATTTGGTAAGTGATCGAACCATTTGGCCCAAGGGGTAAAGCTCGGAAGGCACCTCTCCCAAAAACCTAAACAAGCACCATGTAAAGGTTATTTTCCTCTGATAGAAATGGTGTATGACTGTGATCAGCAGCTTTATCATGATATTTTTTCTTTAATTCAGGATGTGCAAGGCCCTGGAAAAGGACATGCACATGGACACACTCATGACGACTGTGAATGTATACGATCACCAGAGTTCATGCTGGCAGCAGAAACGGCAACTCAGACGATTAGTGAAGCAGAACCTATAAAGTTTGGAACCATAATCACGGCATCTGGAAGTTCAATCAGTTTGAATTCAGGATCACGAAGATTCACACTCGCTGCCGGGAAGACCTATGAGTTATCAGCTGAACTTGGCAGATATACACGAACTAATGCAAATGATATTGGAAGATCCCTCGTTGAGTTTAGTTGGTTTGATTCTACTAGTAACTCGCCAACTGCAATCGGCCTTCAAGGTATCATGGAAGAAAGAAATCGAGCGATAGAGACAGTGGTGCATAACAACAATGCTGCCATTGCCTACGTCATAGCAAGCACTGATACTATTGTTGAAGTGCAGATAATGAATGCCATTGGGTGGGCTGGAAACGTTGGTGGGTTAAATCACCCTGCAAGAGTCAACATAAAGGTGTTGTAGGTCATGGTTGACAATGTAAATCCATATATGCATGTAATAAGCGTTTACGAGTTGCTGTTGTGGCATTACCCATTTCGTGATTTTTGCTACGCCAACAAGCACGCTATGTTGTAATAACATTATCCCGCGATCTTTTTGGGGGATTTCGTAAGACTGTGTATCTTGAAGTCCTTGCGGGGAGCTACTTATCTAGCTTCAGCATCACATGTAAAGTATGGAATTAAACCGCATAATCTGCTGGAACTTCCTGGATTACGTGTCTTTCCTATTACCATTGTAGATTAGTAGAGAAAAGGATGGAGGCTTTCGCATTCCATAACATTAAACTCATCAGCCCAAGATGAGTGTGGCCGTGGTGCTATCCGATGGGAGGTTTGCGAAATGCGTTGGATTCTCCTCGTAATAAAGTCCTGTCACAACCCCGACCAAAAGGGGCACCGTCACACTGATAATCAGTGGAAACTACATCTATTTACTTATTACCATTTGATGCTAATATATACATATTTTATGCTGAGGTAGGCGGATGGGGAAATTTATGCGCGATTTCATTGCATTGTCCGACGCCCCATTGATTTGTTTCCGTGTTTTTTAGCAGTGGTGTAGCTGTCTTCACTCGCAATATCCAGAGAGAATGAGTGACCCATGCACTATAGCACCTGGATAGGGCAAGGCCACCAGATCACGACACGATGGCCAGATCACGTGGAACCAGGACCACCAACGTCAGTCTCACGTGACGGGCTCCGTCAGACAGGAGCCTGAGGACAACTCGACCCAGACTAGCCCCGTTGCTAGATTTCGTACTACGATCTTGGTCTTGC
>OFHS01000227.1:32388-52149 GCA_900245855.1 Calvadosia cruxmelitensis
AAACACAGCGTAGAATACAGGACAGGTGGAGCTGTTGACACGACGAAGTACAGACGGCAAAGAAGATGATTACCGGATGACACGGATACATATTGAAATGATCCCGAGACTATACATGATGACGACATTCAGCTCACACTGACAACGCGTCAGCCCCAATACANACTACCATATTTGACAGTTATGCTTCTTGTACACTTTATGACATCGTACCTGCGGCAAAGTCGCACATTACGAGAATTCTTTCCATGGAAAAAATCTGAAACAGCTGTAAACTTCACTAAAAATATATACGGGATTGGAACGTTTTTCGTATTATATATATTGGCTTTCTTAAAATCTGACATTGTTGTAATATGATGAGCCAACAAAAAGCAACGTCCTCCTCGAGTTTACTTTTCTCTCTCTGCGTGCTCTCACTCGCGCATGCGTACTAGCACTAATTATACTAATTATTCAAGCTTATTCATATGCTCACTTGCCCCCAAGTTAGATAAATCAACAAACAACAATTTAATATTTGACATGTATAGTTTTTAATAGTTAAAGTTAATTTACTTTTATGAAAGTTTGTCTTTATAGAATATTGATGTAATTATTTGAAATGAAATTCATTGAAATTTTAAGTGCTTACGAGCAGTCATACAGCAGTCCGATAGGTAGTCGGGGAGGCGGTGGGTTCTGCAGCTACGTCTCAATGGGACGCTGTCACTGTAGTCACTCGCTGATCGATTGTCGGAATGTTCATGTGTCACTGCTGTCTGCTTCTGCGGCAGCTGCCTCGGACACGTCCTCTGTGTCTTTTGTTCAGCAGCGTCGGACGTGGCTGTTGTGCCGTCTTATGCCATCGTCTGCTGTCTCCATTGAACGGGTATCAGCGAGTCCGACTTGAAATATTGACTGGACCTCGCCATTGTTGGGTATAAGGCGTGTGGAAATGTGGCTTGACGTATACCTCATCTCCCACTTGAACCCCGTTGCGACGCCGTTGTCCAAGCGTTTTTAGCGGCTCTTCTGGGGTCTCTACCATTGGGCCTATCGGTAGGTTGACGCATCATCCATCTTGCAGTCTTTCAAGGGGGCTTCAATGTCCTTTATCCTCTGTGCTAGGGAGGAGGAGCTGGGGGTCCTTCCTGCTCTTAGCCGCCCAAGCGTTGACGGTTCGGTGGTTCCTTTCTACAGGGTTTCCGGAGGTCCGATTGGCACATCCTGGTATGAACCGGATATGCCATTCTCGAAGGAATGCAATTACTTCCTGGCTTCTAAAGGGAACGTAGTCGGCCAGTAGCTCCTTCGGAGGTCCCCATTCGGTGAAGATAGGTTGCAATTCGCGTATCTCTGCCGGTCCGTCCTGACGGGTTGTTTTCTTTCATATGCAAAAGGATAAAGCACAATCCAGGACTGTTAGGTACACATTCTCTTTATAATGTGTTACATCGACGACCAATCGCTCCCAATAGTTCTCGATCAGTGCACTACCTGCTTCGATGGGTACCGCCGATGGGTCGACCGCTGCGCATCGCGCGCAGTTTTCTACAGCAGACTGGACATTTCCTCTGCTCACATTAGGAAGGGAAAGGCTCTTGCACAGTGCTAGGGTGCACTCTACACCACAATGGCAGCTTTTGTGTACCGCGTTGACATCCAGCTGGGCCGTGGCTGCAACCTCCTCTTGCACCTTCGAGTTCTTGTCCTTGTTTCGCTTCCTGGTACGTTCAGTCCATGGCTTTGGCACACGTGTCAGCACATCGTCCGGGTTTTTCGTTCTTGAGACTAGTCGGGGACAGATTTCCAGGTCGAATTCCTTGCAGATCTCTGATAGAGTATCCAGGCGTCTTTTAACCAGCATATCAGACATACCCTTCACTCTCAGGTGATGGGTGTCATGTACTACGGCAGATAACCACCCATAAACACAAGCGCTATCGACGACACAGGTTAGCTGTTTCAATTCTCATCGCAAAGCCATGTTGATACCCTTTAGCACCTAGCATCACGTTTGGCGACATCGATGTGGGCTGAATCGTTCTTCTTGCGTAGCCAAGACCCCATTGTCAAGTGTACAACAGTGTCAATTGTTCAGATTTTGCGAAAAATTTGTGGTTTATAACAAGGGCAATTACTCGAGTACTAAAAAGCAAAATTTTTCCTTGAACTAATCAGCATTTTGCATTAATTTAATAGAATTAATATACTTTGTCTAACTTTGAAGTTTGAAGTCCCCTATGCAAAGACAGTTTTAAACCATTTGGTAATGTGATGTAGATATACTGCATATGCAAAAAGAATATACTATAGAACAGAGTCAATCGATCTGAGGCGAAAATGCTTTAATGATGATCGGGAAGCTACTAGATCAGCGCTTGACTGTTAACTATCTAGCATGAAAGCTTCACAGGAATAACAAGGGTATGTCCTAAGCATTGCAGGCAATGTCCACCCAGAACTCTTTTATTGCGACTCCAAGTTTCTTCAGAAGATTAAAAAAGGAACTCAGAAACAGCAGCAATGTTTGTGTTACCACGTCGAAAGTTTCTAAATGAAGAGGCGAGCATGCAGGCTGTATTTTTTATGAGGTAGTAGCATTGAGGGGCTGACTTGTGTGATCTCTTAGGAAACGAAACTAAGAGAAAAAGCGCAGACAAAAAGTAAGCCAATAAGGTTCTCAGTCTTGTTGCCCACTGCGACTGTCTCTCTAGAGATCCAACGGCAAGTCATTATGTAGGCGCACGCATGGGGATGGGATATACCCATAGATAAAAGGACTGCGCACGAGACCCAGCACATTCAGCGTAGGTTTTCAAAAGCGAGGCAGAAAACGTGTGCGCGTTGCAACAAGTATTGCTCGTGTAGTTTCTATGGAGAGGAGATCATTTGTTTTGGAAAATATGGCTCAAAATATCCTCACTCATCATCATGATTAATTAACGCCTAATCGTTCTTGAAAGAAATGACGCTTGACCGTAGCTACGGCAGCTGCTTCCGTTTAGCTATCCATCTGCCTCGTAACAATAATACACAGACGGTTCTCTACTTGAAGAGGCCGTATTTCCTCCTCTTAATATATTTTCGAAACAAAATACACCATAAATCAAGTTTAGATGCGTCTGACAAAGTAACAGCGAAAGAGGACCAATCAACTTTTAATACATTGTCTTACTACCCTTCTGTGTCCATGATGGCGCATCGCAGTGGGCTTCCGGATGATTACGTCGTCGTGGAGTGACTGGCTGGGGTATACAGCTCAGATCTCACGAAATGTATACAACCTACAAACCAGAGTCTATGGAACGCCATAGCTACCTTAAGTGGTCGACCTTTGTGTTGGGTGGTGGTGAAATCATTTCGTGTGGTATCTTCTTGCACTGCATGGCAATGACATCATTTTATTGTATCGTTAAGCCACTTCGTGTGGTGCGTAAATCAGTTCGTATGGTACTAAAATGATTTCGTTTGATATTAAAATCATTCCGTGGGCTACTAAAATCATTCCGTGGGCTACTAAAATCATTTCGTGTGCTACTGAAATCACTTTGCGCGGTGCAGAAACTAATTCGACTGGTAGTTATATCATTTCGGCTGGTAGTTAAATTATATTTTGTGGTGCAAAACTGTTTTGCGGGGTGCAAAAATAGTACCGAAGTTTTCCGTTTTGTGTCGAGCAAAACCATTTTGTGTGGTAGTCAAGTCATTTCGCGCGGTGCTAAAACCGTTTTTCCTGGTTCTAAATTTGCGACGCTCTCCATTTGTGTGACCGTGCCATAACAACTTCGTGTGATACTCAAACCACTTTGCGCAGTACAAAACTCATGTCGCTTGGTAGTCGATTCGTTTTGTGTTGTGTGTTAACCGTTTTGTGTGATGAACAAATAGAGCTGAATAGAAGCGCTGTGGCGTGGCAAAATCATTTCGTATGCTTCAAGCACCATTTCGTCTGGTAGCCGTTTGCTTATGGGATTGCGTTTGAATCACGTCTATGCACCTCTCTTGCCTTGCTCTTATCAATTAAAATGATGCAACGCGTAGAGTAATCCGTAGATATTTTCTTGAAGCATTGCCAGACGGAGAAGGGAGAACGTCCTAGTCGAGATTCGAAAATTAAATGCTACGAGAGAGGGGGCGTAATCGTGGAAGCATAATAATGGCCTATCCCTATCAGAAATCAACTAATAATACAAATCTGCAGAATTTATATTCTCAGAATCTCTGAAAAGTAATCGGGTTGCTTTTTTTGAAATGTTAGAAATTCTAATTTCTATTTCAACTTGAGAATTACTACTTGACTTATGCCGTAGCAAGCAGAAGAGCTTGATTGTTCTCAGCGAGTCGGAGAAGGCATTTAAAATGAAAAAAACACACAAAGACAGAGCTGTTATGCTGCACTATTGCATACCGCTTAATTTTAATGCAGGCAAACAAGCTACTAAAGCAACGACAGCAGGACGGCACAGCTCACTTGGAAGCTACAACCATCACCTGACTGGCTCCAACCCATCAATCAATACCAACTTCAAACAACAAATTGAACAGCGACTAGAAGGTACAGTCAAACCTGTATTAGCGGCCACTTCTATAGGGCAACCACAGAGCCACTTGTGTATACAGGCCACTCTTCGTAACCCTAATATGGTACTTCCTATAGAAATCAGCCTGGACAGAAAGGCCGCCTGTCTATAAAAGTAATAATATCAGGTTCCATAGGTGACCGTCATAGACTGGTTTCATTGTACATGCAAGGACCTCGCCGCCAATAATTGGTGATGGCCTTGACCAGCAATTCAGTTGCTTCACCAAAAGACCTTGCTCGCAACACAGTCTAACATCTTCAACAACTACACATCTGCCTCGAAACGTTCATCATCAACTACAACAGAACGCTTCTCGAGCACTACCGCCAAGACCTGTCTCGCAATTGATTACGGAATTCCTAAGACAAAACGGCAGCATTATTAAGAACACGAACAGGCACAAAGGCAGAAATACGAAGATACGGAGAGCATCAACTCATTTCCTCTTCGTCTTCGGCTACATCTCAGCTGGGCACAATGGAAATCATCGTGGGCACCTTCGTCCTACACATCAGGCTGTCAGTTGAATAATCCACTAACAGAGTTACATGCACTAAGCATTCTCACGTATTACCTATCTGCAGTAGGCTACTGATGGCCAGAAAAACATAACATAATCAGATATGCCATTGAAGGCTTCCAGTTGGAGTGGTTACACCGCTTTGTCTTGCATAACAGGGATCTAACCACCTGTGAGACACAAGGGATCACCGTCCCTCCTTTCGGAGTATATCTATTTACTTCTCCGCAAAACTAGCACCGCGAGAAATTATTTGACTACCAGACGAAATGGTTTTACACCACACAAAATGGAAAACGTCACATAATTTCTGACAGACTGACAGAACAAGCTAACAACCCAGACACTAAACTGGGTAGTTAACGTACGACAGGCTAAATGTTCATGACAAGCTTCAAAACAGGAAGATATACTATTAGTCTTGCCTCTGAACTGTTTTGATTGATTTGTACTGTATGGACTTCCAAAACAATTTATTGCCCATAAAACATCAATGGCCGTGTTAGTGCTTGACTCCGCGAAGGAGACATTGCATGCGCAATAAAGCGGAACACTAACAATAATGGTGACAGACGCTATATTATTTGAAGTGATTTAAATTTGATAGCAGAATTTATTTTATTATTCACTGTTTCCTCTGTGGAGAACATCATAGTCATCTGTTCCATTACAGTCAACGGTTCTGTTGATTGATAGGAATTCCACTGATCGTTTACTTCCAACGCACTTCATCGTCTCCCAGGAGAATATTATTTTGAGCTTGATACACGATTTAACAAGCATCAGCTACCTCACAGCTAACAACATCACTGTACGTCATCATCAACAATACAATGTAGTATTATTCTCATCGTGGTCCAGAGACAGAATGATATGCCGTGTTTCGTCGATTTTTATGTCTTAAAATGATGTTCTAAGTCATATACTGGCAGTCATTGTAGTTGAATTTATGCTTAGGCATTTAATAAGGCTATAAATCCAATCACAATCAATGTGCTCCTCACAAGGCATCAAGGTCCTCCGCATTTCAAACACTTATTTCTGATAATAGTATCTAATGATATCTATTTGTATGAATATGCCCCTTCTCAACTTGTCATAAACAAACAGCTTCCCAATACAGCCAATTTTATGAGATTTTTTGCTTCAGACACGGGAAAGTACGAAATGTGATGTGTTTAAATCTGATTTATGACCTTGAAATTTAAAGAAATTTAATTTATTCTGACCTAATTTACTATAGATAATTATAGTCGATGTCGTTTAATTCATTCTCGGTCGGTATTGCACTGCATACGGTGTTATAACTTGGTTGTCCCAGCAGGTCTTTTATATTAATAATTTTAATGCATTCGGACAATCCATTTCCGAACAACGCCCTTGGATTTCTTCGGAACTGTGGCAAATATTTGTGTTAGTGAGAAACCCTGCGTTTGTTAATAGTTCCTACTGTACATGAATAGAGTTGATAGACATGTATTGCTATTCTGTTAGCTAACACGCGGTTCTAAACACAAATACAGACACGCCTAGGAATATTGGCTTGAATATCGGTACTTTCGCTTGACAAAGACAGTTTATTTCATTTTGTCTCTACATTTAGTACCTTTCATCACAAATCCCTATACTTTTGTTTCAATCCGATACTTCCGATTTTCTGGCAAATTTCAAAGATATATATTGAGATAAATGTATCATATGATATTTTCTTTCTATGCTTTCAGACGTCGAGGACGCTAAGGCTATACCTGGCAGAAGAAGAAGAAACGGTCGACGTAGAAGAAATGGCCGACGACGGATTGGACGCCGCCGCCGACAAATTATCCACGTGACAGTAGTTCCACCCACTGTATGATTGGAGGGAAAGAATAATGCCGGCTTTAATTATTGAAAATAGAAAAGAATTGAAGTGTCGAGCATCACCTAATTCTTGCAACATGTACGCTTCTTTGTCAATATGAGACATTCGGAAAGTCGATATGCATATTTCTGTGCCTTCTATCAGAGCCTTCTTTGCAAGAGTTTGAATATTTTATGTTCTGATCGACCATGTTTATCGAGATTTTTCGAATGCTTACTGTAGTTGATTTCTAGAGAATTCGATGATGTACGATCATTCGATCATGTACTGCCAGTAACACAAAGACCACTGTCCAATCAGTAGCGCTATAATTGGCATCACAATGCCGCCTTATCATGACAACAGAAGCATTCGTCTGAAAAGAAGTCGGGTAGATTAACGGTTGTCGAATACAGTACTTCTCTTTTCGCCTGTCTTATCCTTTAATCTAATCGTGTGCGTCTTCATTCGTATGTGTCTTCATTCGTCGCTGTGTTGTCCACTCATCGTATCCTGTCCTTCGTCCGCTGTTCGTCGTGATTGGTCTCTGTGGAATCGTTTACACGTCGTCTATTGTTCCTGTCGCCTCGTCAAAAGTATGAAGTCACCGTGTGCAAGTCCTTGGTCTTCAATCGTCGTATCCTGTTTATTGTTTTCTATGGACTATTGTTTTGTTGTAATGATTTCCTTCTTCTTGTCAATTTTACATACATTTCATGTTAACATGCTTATACAGCATGTAACTTTCCCTTGTTTATTATGTCTGTGCCCCATGAAAAAAAGCCAATGGCTTATTGGGTATCACAATAAATGATGATGATGATGATGCGTTCTTCTATATATACCACTGTTGACATTTCCAGATCTACTCATTCGTAACTTTATGTTTGGTTTCGGAATTAATTGTTGAGGATCTTGCATTTATTTGCACCAATTCTATTTTTCATCTTCCTTGTCAATCGTGTATGTGCAATGAATGTGGCGAATCAGTTGCATTCTTGTACCACATTAGAACGTGTATCAAAATAATAAAATACACAGGATATCTAAAAGTAAAGGATCTTGAGTTTTTATGCAACCAAGTATTTTACATTGTAAACATATGTTGTCATACTTTTGCTGCCCAGTGAAGGGCGAACAAATATATCACGAACATCTATCTACTTCTGAACGTGAAAATATTCGCACTGTGCGCTCGATCGAGCAGGATTCAGTGTTCCTAATGGCGTGAACGCTGATGAGCATAGTACTTGGTCACCATCTTAAGTCACCATGTTCTGCATTATACTGCATCGCGAGTGCAGCTATAGCCCCGACAGGGTCATTTTAATAGGCGAGCATTTACGCACAGAACGATATTATCTGTAGAGCATCCTATACTAACTTTGACTTGGGCATGCAGTACAATATAAAAGGTAAAAATGGTCTTGGCAGATCTACCGGGCGTACCCAGCTGAAACTAAGATATTGATTTTAAACAGAACTTGTTCGAATAATAGTTTTGAAATCAATAAAAAGCTCACGCTTTAACAGTACATTATGTATTGATTAGTTTGCATTGACTTCCATTGATAAGCTTTTGAATGCGCATTATTACTAATGGGTTATGGATGCAAATGCGTAGATAGATTTTAATATACTGTAATCTAATCAACATAATTATTTGACGAAAAATAAAACAAAATAACTCAAGATTTTTGACTTCCCTTGGCTGATAATAAGGTAAGGTTGCTGAGATGTAAAACTGGCTGTGACCCACTTGAATTCAAGTGAAATTTCTGTAGACTTTGTTGCTGTTTTATGCCTTGTCAACAGATGGTTGTGACTGAGCGATACATTCCTTAACTCTATACGAACAAAAATTGTTCCTGTTTTTAGTGATCTGTGTACATTCAGCAATGTCACAAATATAAAGCAAGCCTATCTGACAATACTACTTTCTTCGTCAGTGAGAATGTTCTTCGTGTTTGCCTTCCGATGGATGTCAATATCAATTTATCCTTCATCTTGTGCCTTATTTTCTAACTGTATCTGCTACATGGCATCAACCGCTTCAAGGGAAACTCCTTGTTGTGAATTTGCTTGTAAAATCGCAAATTCTACTGATTGAGTCTTGCGGCGATACCAGCAAACCGCAACAGTTACAAACAGACATATAATAATGGTGCATATGATGATCGCGATTAATAATTCTTTTGACACTTTCCTCCCTCTGGTCTGTGCATCAGATGTTGGCTGGCCTAGAAGTTAGAAATTGAGTTCGTCTGTGATACTTCTGAATGGTAACCGACAATACAAGCATGGAAAGATGCGGTTCAGGCCCAGCGTGCCCTTACAATCATTCCAGGTGTATTGTAAAGATAATTTAACTTGCCAGATGTCGGTGTTTGCAGCGCTTTAACCCTTCCCAGCTGACATATGTTCGCGTGTTTTTGTGGTTCTAATCGTCAATGGCCTCGAGATAGATAATTTATTGACTTATTGGGTTACCTTCGTTAAATGAATTTGCATTTACATTTACGTTTGATATGTTGGATGTAGCAGTCTCCTAATCAATTTGAGTCCTATGCAGTATGCTTCTTCTACATTTGTGTCGTACTTTTCGCTGTGCTAAATCAAGAAGATGTACGTATTATGCAGCGAATGATGCCAAAAAGGTACCAGAAAAGCACTATATAAGGTTCACATAAATGTGGTATCTTTCTCGGTTTCCATGGAAACGAATGGTTGCATGTCGTTTGGGATAAAAATATTTCTATTTGTTCTTTGAAAGCGAACGACTGAGGCGAAATGAGGAAAAATCCAGCTCCTTTCTCACCCAACTAATTACTAATCAACCTACAAAAGGGAAAATGCTGCAAGCATTGCTGGAACAATTTGCAAGCTTGGAACGTCTAATCTGTAAATATATACGTAAATATTTGTGCATGTGGTAGTCTATAATTATAGGAATTTTAAATTAATTAACTGACAAGAATGTATTTTGTCAGTGCTGTTATTGTATCTATTGCTGTACTGGAACTATACTTGATCCACATGAACATTTGAGGTTGTAATATTCAAATACCTTGTTCACACTTCACTCCACTTGTGCCAGACTTGCAGCTGCACGTGAAGGTGACATTAACATCTTTGCATTGTCCACCATTTCTACACGGATATCTTGAGCAAGCTGAAGTTCCTATAAACGTTTGATACAAGAATGCATCAAAGATTCAAGCCGAAATGCATGAATTAATAATTACACTTATATTTATCTTACAGTACAAGTATACAAAGAGAGCTTGATCGATCAATTACTTGCGCTTCCAAAATAAATACCAAGATGTGCATTATGAGTATAGTTCATCTGCCCGTGAAAAACGTTGTTGACCTACGACCATTTTTATAGCAAAATCTCTAATTGTCTAGTACATTTATATATTTATCTTTTATAATAGTTATATGTCTTCGCCATTCTATACAACGTGTCATAATGGCAACTAAATTACAGTATACAGTTCCCGTAGTAGAATACGAGTTTAAAGAAATAAAAATGATGATGATGAATTTGCTAACAAGATTTGAGTGCATAAAGGATGACGATATTGTGTTCGTCATGTTGAGGCTTAGGGCTGATACACTACAATGATGCTCAAACAATACCGTTTAGCACTCCTGCCAGCCATCTAAGTTAAGACTGCCTAAAGCTCTTAGATTAAATCTCATCTTGCTCTACACGTCATTTCAGTTGTCTGAATATTATTACAACCAGTATTTAGTTACGATTTAGGTAGTCTCCTCGGAGTTACAAGGTTCTTGCGCTTTAGCAAAGTGGATATGAAATTGAGAAAAAATATTTTACGAGATCAACGTTTACTGATAGTATAACAATTGATAGTATGAAAATGAAATTGATGGAAATACTGTCAACGAAAACCTTTTATCAGGGTCTCACTAAAGAATCAGGCATCCGTAAGCGAGATTTCTTGCGAACATTAACCTTGCTTGACGAACTTTTGAAGGGCAAAGTTTTGGCATGCAATTCGTATTAAAAAGTGAAAATAATTTATTTACATGATTTTCTATCAGTGTTCAACTGCTTGATCTCCTTTTTGTTCAAGAATATATTTCACTTGATCATTCGATTATATTTTCAGATTTTCAGACTTAGATTTTGCTAATCACAATTCTTCAAAGGGTGATACCTTACCCAGCAATGAAGTTTTACAGACGCTTTCCAGGCCATGCCTTCTATATTGATTCAGCTACGGCTTTCAGTATATATTGCAGTGTTTGAGCATCAATTTGTTTTTATTAAATAAATATTATATAGATGTATTGTATTTATAACAGCAGTTTCAGTGCATGTTGTTTGGTTTGCAAATCGCTTCATGTTCAGACATCTCAGTGCATTTCAAAATCAGCAATGCAGATATATGAGGAAATCAAAGTATATATAAGCATTATGCGATGTGAAAGCGTTTTGAATATAAGCGGCTTGAACCGTACATGAGAATATGTAAATAAGCATGTTCCTATTGAATGTTTACTATAATTGTCAGACGATTAGTTGTCTAAATTCTAGAAGAAAGTTGAAGCTCTCTTCGGTGACGGCGGAATACGATAATGCTTAGCTTGATTTATACTAACTGGAGTGACAGTTCTTCCCAGTTTGACCAAATGGGCAGATACATTGGTAGCCTTCAAGAGTATTGATGCATCGACTTGGGAGCTGACAAGGACTTGACAAGCAATGATCGATTTTTACTACAAAACAAAGAAAACATCTGCTGTAAATCTGAGTCATACTCATTAGTCGTTAAACAACAGTGATGCTGCGCACCCAATGGCAGGTGTAGATATATCTAGCTGCCGGAATGTGTCTGAGTTATCAAAAGACTATTCAAAAATGTGAGATTTAATGATTTCCTTTCAGCGCAATGTCATTACGAAGGAGAATACTATGACATGATGCCATATCGGCTACCAGACAATCTGCTTGTTTTATTAGTTTAATAGTGGTGGTTTTATTGAAAAATAGCAATACAAGTATTGAGTTCTTGATTTCGGCTTTCAGACATGGCTGAAACAGTATATAATCGCGTTGAAACAAAAGCAAGAGTAAATACATGCAGTAATTGTAAAACCCTCTAATCAGCAGGGAATAAAAAGACTGACATTTAAAACATTCAAAGTAGGCATGACATTACATGACTATCTGCTTAATCGGTGGTCTCGTGGCAAGAATCACGTCTACACTGCTGAGTGTTGATGTTCATTAGTTGTACCCAGTTCTGTGCAAACCATTTCGATTTAAAAATGGTCGCTGTCGAAGGTCAAATGTTTAGGCTTTGGTCTATTTCTGTATAATATATTTCGACGTCAACTATTTCTTAGTAAATTCATGTTCCCAGGTTCCAGCGTGTATAGAATGCGTTGCTACTGGAAATGAATTTAAATTTGTTTTCTTCCGAGATGAAATAAGTACTTTTAAGGAATTAATTTTAAAAGATGTGGCATGTTATGCTATATATTTCACCGATGAGAACTTTGTAGGATACTTACATTTGCATTCAACTGACGAAGTAGAGCCTTCCTTCGTTGTAGTTTTACCTGGCACACAGTTTGTGCATGTCGTCAAGGTCATCACACCTGCTGTTTTGTATTGACCCAAAGGACACTTGCGGCATATTTGATTGGCTTGGTCATAGTACTCTCCTTCGTAATGACATTGCACTGAAAGGAAAACATTAAATCTCATACTTTTGAACAGTCTTTTGATGGAGTGGAATGTGCGTAGTTTGGTTGTGCTATTCTAAATAAGTCTGGATTTTATAACGACGGGCTTTTCTAGGAACGAGGAGTTCGAACTAACTGCGATACATTTACTATGATTATGTTAAGGAACTGCCATTATGAGTCGCGTTGATGGATACAATGATAGCACTTCAGCTGAATCAGGAATGATACTTCGATATTGAAAAGGGAATTTGAGAGATATATTGGACGTTTATCGCTTTACCCACAGTATCTGATCAGTTATCTAAATTCTTACCAACACATGATGAATTAGACACACTCCCGCTCTTCAAGGTTGCTTTTCCGACACCGCATGCCTTGCACATGAGTGATGCATGACCCATTTCGTCTTGATATGTATCATATGGGCAAGGGTTACATCTGGTACCATCTAGGTATTCTCCTCTGCCACACATTTCTGCAATTGAACAAAATCATTTCTGTAAACATGTAGTAACCTCCCAGTAACCACAAGCCATCGTTACACCGTACCATCGACGTCCAAACGTCATTAAAGCGTCTATGGGACGTCCTATGACGTCTTGTGATTGCGAAGATGATGTATTGCTACCTATATAGATACTTTATGCAACACATTCTGATAAGAACAAGTCGCCAGTGGAATTCCTGTATCCAGTATCTGGTTAGTGCTCTCTGTGGCTTTAAAAATAATGCTATTCAAATTTAATATCGAATCGACGATGGAGGCCTTTTATACAGCTCCGCTAACTCAAATGAGACAGGAAGTAACCAAACATCAAACATCTTTTCGCTAAAATTAACTTACTTTGACATTGATGTTCATTCTTCGACTGTGGATATGACGTTGTTGTGCCTGGTGGGCATTTTACACATGATTGTGGTCCAACTTGATCTTTAAATGTGCCGATTGGGCACGGTTGACATTTTGTTTTGTTTCGGAACGATCCTACCGGACATTGTTCTGATAAAAACATACACATTAAGCATAATTATAACTATTAAAACATCGTCTTTTCGTTTTGTTTTCAGCATACTCAATGATATGAAAGGAAATATATATGTGTCTGTGATGTACTACGGGGAAGAGAATCAAGATGCTTTGCAAGATTGCCTAGGCAAACAGTTGCATTTTGAGTCACTCTGGGAAAGGCACTGTATAGGAATGCTCCTACTTCAACTTTCGTGTAAAATGTTTAATTTAGTCTAGATTTCCGCTTCCATAATCCTGCATTATCACGATTAGCTGCATATGATAATTAGCTTATTGATCTCATAACAATAGCCATATGAAAATGCAAAGTATAGAATTATAGTATAGTATTATTAGTATAGTATTTTGTCTTTATAGATTGTTGATGTAATTATTTGAAGTGAAATAGATTTTGCAATTTTAAAAAAAGGGTATAGAATATATCTTACCTATGCAATATGTTGCTTTTTCATGAAGTGTTGTCATTCTTTCAGGACATTTAGTGCAAGAATTCTGACGCGTTTTGTTTTGGAAATATCCAACAGGACAATTCATGCATTTCATATCCAGCAAATTGAAAAACTGTCCAAGTGTGCAGTTTGCTAAAGAAAGTAATTGAAGTGTCAGTATAATTTGTTTAAAAGAAAATGAGATATCATACGAGGCAATGTTTGATCTTCTATCACTAAGGATAATAAGTGTGTAGTACATATTTTCTTAATGCAAGTGTCGAGCACTGTGATAGAATATTTGATGATCGAAGTAAGAGTAGGGTCAATACGTCACCAGAGCCAATCAGACATCAAGTTGCAATTATGGCGTGCATTTTCCTTATATGTAGTGTAAATTCAGTGAAAATAGTTATATCTGAAGCGAATTTAACTTCGCTGTTTAAACTCTATTACGTTACAAGCATGAAATTAGTCTTAATTTCATTAGCTTTGAAACATTCCACGTTCTTCGTAATAATATATGAAATATTTCCTTCTGGGTTTGCCCATGGAGTTGCTGTTGTATCCCTGTCTAATTACATAGCATAATAGACAGTAATTCTATGGACTGAAATTTAATAGTCTTGGAAAATTATATACTATCAATGTAATATGATTTTAAATAATTATTCTGAAGTAAAAAGGATTAATCTTTGATACTGCATAGAACCGCAATCGGGTAATTCTACATTATTTCTAATTTTTGATAACTGTCATATTCGCTTCTGATTCAATGCGCATGCGTGTAATATTCTTGTGACTACTTGTATGAAATGCGTGCGTGGATTATTCATGACTATTCTCAATACACAGTTCTTGGAGGTAATCTTGTCTTGTCTCGATTCGACTACATAATCATACCGACGAACCCTATTGCGGTTATTACGGTATCGGTATTAGTACTATTATTGTTATCATCTCGTTGTTTCTCCGAACACAACAATAACTGTATTTCATTTCAAACATTATCTGAGCGTGAGCTTAAAATATGCCTACAATTACTATTTGATTTACCGAAAGCTATCTTTAACTTCACATTTGCTTGAGTGCTTTTTCCAAAGTAGTATACCAGCATGTTGACGCGCCACGGACGGAACGGAAACTGAATTGCGACATCCAATTCTTTTCCACACAGTTGACGAGTGAGATTGCTCTCAACTTCCATGTATCTATAACGTACTGCAAGATACTGTTGGCAGTTCGTCAGAAGTGCTGAAGAGCTTTGCAATACCTGAATGGCCAGACGTGAATACATTGGATTCGAAGAAATACTGGTAAAATTGAATCTGTAAATGCAGAATGAAGTGTTTGGTGGTGCGGTAAGATGATTCTCCATAGTGATAGTATCGGTAGAGCTGATTGTTCTTCCACATACTGGAAAAAAGATTATCAGACAAGTGTTAAGTCGTTTCTTCGTTAATAGTAATAAGAATTTTTTTACTCACATAGAGCTATTCCCAATAAATTGCCCAACTGCGCTTCATAGAGAAACAATTCTATATAATGGATGGACCATGCTAACTACTACAAATAAGATAGGATATGTAACTAGGTACTAAGCTGAATAAAAACCACTTAGGGATTTAAAACTACGATAACCAAAGGCTACGATATAAGATATCCAAACTATTTAGTAATTTTGTAGGAATATATACTGCTTATCGAATGCAATGGTTCAAAACTGAAATTCACATTAATACTCGCCACAATCATTTGGAGATAATGCTGGATGATATAAAGTTGTCATATTGACTGGGCAGGGATGGCATTTCAATGTGCCGAGTGGTGCATATGTTCCAGTAGGACATTTGTGGCAACGTTGACTTGCGACATCAAAAGCCCATCCATCATCGCAAGTGTCTGCAAAGAATTCAAAATGATAATTGCAGCAAGTGATCGCAAGTGAAACAAATCCCTTTATCTTGATTGGCTGAGTATGTACGTATTCTATAAATATGCAGCGAATATAATACCACAAGTCGTGTGCGTATAGTAAAGATAATGTGAACTAAAACATGTATTCTAAATGTGCGTTTGCCTGTCAATATCAATACAATTCATAGAGAGTAAAATCATTTGTATGCAGACTAAATATTAAACGAAGACGTTTGAAGGGCCAGTAAATGAATAAAAATGCTTTTGCTTAAACATTACCTGGAATTTGAACTCTAGACATCCAGGTTTCTGGTTCGCATGCAACGTGTTGTAGAAATGTGACTACTAACAAGTTAGGCATGGAAACATTTTACAGCTTATTGGCTGTGCTGTAAAGTAACTAGCTACGTTTTCTTTTAATTTTTATGTAACAAGTTTCTTTTTCTGAATGTAGCTTGTAACTATACATAACTATTTGAAATGCTTCAAACTAATTGTAAACTTCTAAAGTTGATTTAGTTTAACTGTTTCATTGTTTATCATTGTCGACATTCATTTGCTTGTAAGCGCTCTGAACAAGAATATTCTGCAGGTGATTGTTGAATTGTTATATGAACATGAATTGTTTACACGATTTTACTCACAGTCACACGTGTTGTCCATCACGGCTTCTCTACTTGACATTCCAAGTGGACATATGCTACATTCAAGGGCTCCTTGTGTATATGTTGTGGAATTCATTGGGCATCTTTCGCAAGCCTTGGATGTCACATTGAAGAAAAGAGTCCTTGCACATTTGTCTGTAGGAAGCAAGAAACATGCATCAGAATGGCATTACCAACTCGAGCTCAACAAAATCTCTATTTGCTTATACTTTCGTCTATATTTTCCCGATCTCATAAATGCCTGTAACATTATGTTTGTTGTTATAACAAGGAATCTGCCATACTAAGACACATTCTATTCACCAGTTTTATTTTCGTGTCATAAACTAGACCCTATATAATGTCGAGATTGGTATAGCAGTATTTCATTCAGTAATACATATACCTCTTGCACTAGTCTTGTTTATCCAATGCTGCGAGGGATCGAGTTTTCTCGAGCTCCGGCATTCCTGTCAGATGGCAACTGCAGTCCGTCCTTGGGGCACTGGGGATCACCTGGATGCCTTACCAGGGACGAGGGAATGCCAAGTGAGGACTGGCAAGCATAATGCTACAACAGGGCATAATGCAATGACAATTTCAACATGGACCTGCGGTGGCTTCAACGCCGCGGCGCAGGTGACGGTAAACATGGCAGAAGCGGATATTTTCGGGCTGGTGGAGATTCACCAAGGCTGCATGCAGGCGACAGAGAACTGTGGCTTCTTCTGGTCGCTGCCACCAGATAACAACGACAGATTCGCTGGCATCGCCATCAAGACTTCTACGCGTGTTCGAAAAGCAGTGATTGCGTCTGGCTCAAGCTCACCGAGAAATGCATGGATCAAATTTCGTGGTGATTTCTACAACGTGCTGCTTGTGGTTTGCTATATTCCCTACTTCTCGCATGCTGTACACTACCAGGTGATACTGGACGAGGTCACTGCTATATTCACGTCTGAGGCTGGTCGATACGACTCTGTCATCGTCCTGGGCGACTTCAATGCCAAGTTGGAACGGAATTCAAACAGTGCTGGCCGCTAGTGCGTGCACGAGAACCCGAATCAAGCCGAGAAAGAACACGACCAACTGCACCTACCCCAAGGAAACAACTGGGGTCAGATAGACTACATCCTGGACTCCATAGTCGCCACCCGATTTTAGTTGTCAATTATCATGTGTTCCTTTGTTGTATTATTGTGCTCTGTATCGTTTAACGTCTGCTCATGTTGGGGCATTGGTTAATTGAATGAATCCACTAGTCACCTATCTACAAATATGTATCTATCTGTGTGTATCTTATGACTTATACCAAAATGATCGACATCTAAAACAGCTCTGGAGAGTTGGTCAACGCCACCAAAACAGAGGTACTCCATCTCCACGGTTCTCCATGTGGCCATTCACCCATTACTCCTTTTAGGTTTGGAGATGATCCCATCAACCATATGGACAGGTTCTTGGACCTTGGCAGCGTACTAACTTCGATCTGCAGCATAGACGATGTGGTGCAGAACCTGATTCGGCAAGCCACCAGTGCATTCAGTCGTCTAACACATCGGCTCTTCCTGAATCGTGATATTTCCACATCCCCCAAAGTCGCTGTCTACAAGACAGTCTGCATCTCCATCCTAATCTACGACAGTGAGTCCTGGACTATCTACAGAGCTCGAATCCGCAGCCTTCAAGCGTTCCATATCAGGATTCTTGGTCTTGCACGGGCAGACCGAGTTCCACATGTCATCATTCTCCAACGTGCAGGTTGTTGGAGCGTCGAAGCCCTTATCATCTAACATCAACTCAGATTAGATCGGGTATGTTATCCGCAAGTCAGAGGGTCGCCTCGCAAGCAAGGCGCTCTATGGCGAACTAGCTACCGACCACAGGAATGTTGAAAGGCAGAAGAAATGATATAAAGATAATCTAAAGGCGAATCTACAGAAGTGCGACATCCCTCATGCCCAATTAGAACATCTTGCTGTAGATCACACCGCATGGCGCACCACGTGTAATGAGGCTGTCGACCATTTCGAGACCCAACACACCCACTACCGCGCAGGGAACGACGCCCTCAGGAGACAAAACTGACAAAACCGGGCAAAACTGTATTCCTTTCCCAACATTCTGCAGACGGTGTACTGTACTTCAGAATTCAGGCTACGCAGGCAACAGTGGAGCCAAAACCGGCGTCAAAACCTATAGATTTCTCACAATCATCGTACATTACAAAACATCTCCACTTCTCATTATTCACAAAGAAGGAGAGGCGTCGTCATCGTGTTCGACAGACTACTAAAGAAGAAGAAAAAGGAGAAGATCTTGTGACCAGATCTTTCATATATATATAAACTAGCTGAGTTTACCCGCTTTGCTGGGTATAATTTCTACCGGAAATCTCATTGTATTGATGTTTTCTGAATGTCACCACGATGTCAAGAACTTCTGAGAAACAGATGCCGAGGCCACGTGACACACGACAGACAATGCTATGTAACAACTTTCCCAGTATTCCACAAAGGGTTACAGTCAATATTTCTATGGTTACAGCGGCCCATTCCTTTCGCAAATGCTGTTTGTAAGGCAGAAGATAACGACAAAGCAAGCTCGCAAGACTGTAAACATCGATAACGAATCTTGCAAGTGCAGTCGTAACGATTTCACATCGTGTGAATTAAATTAGAGCTTGTTATGTCGCATGTGGATACCAGAAAACACGAACAGCGGCAATGCAGTTGTTTGTAGAGAAATTGCGAATAATCCATCAGTTTTAAGATAACGTTGACTGAATCCTGCAAGCGAGAAACGGTTGGAGAGATTGTGACCCCCGTGGAAATTTTGATAACCATGCGCTTGTGTGTGGTGTCGAATTGCAAACGGCGCTTTGATTGGCTGAACGAATCACATGAAACAATAGATAAAGCACGTGAGCGGGAACAGCACACCGTGACTCGTCGAACAAATAAAATGTCGTTGGGGCCGCAAGAGGCGCGAGTACGGAAAAAGAAAATTCTCCTCTAGATTTGGATAGTGCACGACATTGGACATTAAAGTAAGCCTAAAACCCGACCATGTATATATATATATATATAT
>OFHS01000228.1:6872-52143 GCA_900245855.1 Calvadosia cruxmelitensis
TGATTTTAGAACCAAAAAATTCGCAATTAAATTCTACATAACATATGCAAAATCCGCAAAAATCCATATTGGGCAACATCCATGGCACACCATTTAAAATTGGAAGCATGGACGTTGTGCGGCCTCAAGTTGGTGGCATCAGATATCACTCAACGTCTCAAATTTCTGCGACGGCCTATTGTCTTCATAACACTTAGATAGGACTTTATTAAAAATATGAAATCAGCTTTATACATTTTTAAGTGCAACTGTCCTGGCAACGTGTGAGCAAATCAAGTGGTATTAATGTAATGGCTTCCTTGAAAATACGGTTCATTCGCCTTCAGAGTCAACGTTATACCATTACTGAGGTGGGGAAATGAAGTCGAAAAACGATTGCAAGGTTGCATAGATGTAGTTGCTGCAGAAGCAGTGTATCATTCAAATTGTATCTCTCTATTCATGCTTAACAAAAACTGTCCTACCACCGCAGAACCGCCGACAAAAAGCAAGGAAGAAAAGAGGATCAAGACATGCGCCAGGGATTTGATAAGCTGTGTTAGTGGCTCGAATTGTGAGCAGATTTGCATGAAATTCTGCAAGGCCTTGCAAGTAGCTCAAAATGGTACACTATTAAGAGACTTAAGCAAAAGCTTCATGAACATTACCAAGAACAGATATCTTTGCTGAGGTAAAAGGAAAAAGGTAACGTATTGTGCTTTAGAAACATGGTTATTGGTTAATTTTATCATTAATGAGAAGTGGTACTCTGAAAGGAAAGATGACATTAAAGATGAGGCAGCACGAATTGTAACTGTGGCAGCAAAAGTAATCAAATCAGAAATTAGAGCGAAAGAGTACTACTGAACGTTGCACCACACCAAAGAGAAGATTAAAAGTCCTGTCTGGTTTACATAATACATCCACGATGATACATCACTCTATACGTGACACTGCATTATTCTTTAAAATCAATATGAGAATCAGCAAAAGAAAACTGAAAAACGACAGTGTCTCAGAGGCCTCCCTAAAGCATTGTAAACAAGTGCACACCTTGAAGAGTCTACAACAAGGTGTCAAGATTGATAAACAAAGAGAGAATTTCAATCCTATGTTGCTGTTTTTTGTAACTAATTGCAATCATACAAAGGGAAGAGGAGATGGAACCATACTTTGAGCTACGAAAGTCGCTCACAAAAGATGTGCCTTTTACTGATAAGCATGTTTTGCATTACGTAGTAGACGGAGGAGCTTTTCTTCATTGCGTTACATGGAAGAAAAAGCAAACTACGCAGAGGTCCTGGAGCAGTAGTTACAGTGGCTATGTCCACCAAGGCATCAACGGTACGGAGGATTTGATGGGTACAGTCAGGGCCCTTCTACAAAGGGTCATAAGCAGCAGCGAAGATCAGTGGTGACGTGCGCAGATGTTCTTGTTCACGTAAATGCTGAAGTGCAGTGCAAGTCCGGAGTGCAAGCAACAATCTGAACAAAACGCATTAAACAAAATTCAATTCATCAGCCTGCTCTGTGCTCACTTGAAAAATAGACGCAACGACATTCTACAAAGTCGATGTGATGCTGATGGTTTGATTGTTTCAGCAGCACTGCAACATGCATCTTCAAAAGGCCCTGTTCATGTCGTAGCAGATAACACGGACGTCCTTCTCTGCTACTCATGCATCCCTGGAAAGATGAAATGGATGATATATTTTGCCAGCGGAAGCGAAAAAGAGGCATAAGAAACTAGTGGAGGTGTGAAAGGTACGAGACCTGGTTTGAAAGGCTGGTATAGACGTTACATTGTTTCTTCCTTTTCTCCATGCCTGGGTCCTTATTCATGGACCTGGACTAAAGCATAGTCCAGGACTAAATCTCAACTCCCATATACAGATTTTAGTAATTTAGTCCAGACTCAATGTTTAGTCCCGGACTAGGCTTTAGTCCCGGTCCATGAATAAGGCCCCTGGAGCGGATGCGATACAACATCAGCAACCTATCGTCAAGGAAAGGCGAACATTCTGAAGAGGTTTAGAAACTCTCAAGATATACAAAGGATCCCAAAAATAATGACCAACAAGAATGCCACTGGAAGGGAGATTGGCAATGCTTGCTGCATCTTATTTGTTATGCTATATGGGGGACAGGAAGGAGACTCCTTAACCAAGTTGAGTTTTGTCAAATTTATGGAAATTGTTCCTGTGTCAAAGAATGTCATTGGCCCCTAGAATTCGAAGCTACCACCAAGCGAAGAGCTGCTCACCTTCACAGTTTGACAGTCCATCATCAAGTCATGACCTGGATTAGCCTCACTAATGACTGTATCCAACCTTGATACAACCATTGGAATGGGGTTGGAAACAGGAGAGTAATCACCTCTGTCCTGTCATGATGGGCTTGCCTGCTGCACCTGATAGCTTGCATTGGTGAGGTGCAGATGCAAGTCCTTGAAGAACCAGTGCGCGGGAGCATGTCTTGTTCTTGTGGAAAAAATGGACTGAAATGTGTTACCACCTGTGACAACTGTCGAGGAATCGATTGTCAAAATGCTGAGAAGACCGTAATGGAAGGCGATCCATATGAAAACGAGGAGCCTTAAACGATTGTACTCAATTTGTAACAACAACTTCTCAAATATTTCAGTTGTATGCTATAGTACATTCATTCCATCCAAGTTGAATGAAATTGAAATAAGCGAGATATAGCGGCTTAATTATGCCAAACCCTAACTGATGCAAGTTTGACCACACTTTCCAGTGATATTGTGCACGATGGCAATTGTTCTTATTAAAGCAGATTATTTTAATAAAAATATTCTGAGTGCCAGGTTTATTGTACAATATAAGTTATAGGAAACACTGCCAGAAATCTGGTTTATTTGGTTCTAAAGTACGTATCCCCTGGCTTTCTAGTTTCTCTCACAGCATGATCCGCCTTTGATCTTTGTGCGTCTTCCGCAATTGAAACTTCAGACAGCTCTAAAATATTTTGCCCAAGGTGGATTTTTGCGGATTTTTTATATGTTCCTAAGGAGAACTATTGCTACTTGTATACCGATTTTCAGCTTTATACCATTTTTTTCCATGTTATATACTTCAACGACCAGACTATTACGCCAATAGCATTTTATAGATTTCGATGATTTTTTACGTGTAGGCGTGCCTTTGGCCTTCTGTCCCTTTGGTCATCAATCCTTCTAGTTTGGGTACAGCACTTGGTGTCATGACCGCTGTGCAAATGGCCGGCTCAGGGATCTGCAACTTGGTCATTGGTAGAATATTAGACATTGCAAAGTAAGAAACTGCGTTGTTTCCTAATTGTAGTTATCTTCTGCAAGTTAGGTAGGATTTAGTGGAGCGACAATGCTCGACTTTATAATTGCCTGTCTCGATTTTAGATTTCTATAGCTTAGTTCCCATATTATCCTAACTATATTATTTCAAATTGTTAATTGGTAAGTCATGTTTAGTTGTTCGTAAGTGTTATAAGTTTCTCTATGCTCTTGTAGTTAATTGTAATGTACTGTTCCAGATTCTGGCAACTTAAACATTGTTATTCGTAACATTCTCTTATTCAGTTTATTCTTCGCGGTAATATGTATTGCTCTTTCAAGTGTACTTTTAATTACTTATGGTTGTTGTGTATTGCGTATAGTTTTCTCTACTATAAAGTCTATAATACTTTAATGTGTAAAGCGTAACTAACTAAAAGCATACTTACAACATATGCAGTGGGGAAAACCGAGCTAAAACTTCACAGGTAAGGTAGTCCCAGTTAATCTATGAGCGTGTTATTTCACAGGGGAGGTAGAATCAGCGTAGGTGCTAGCGAATGTCGCTCGCATTGGCGAATGTCTTACCGTATTTTCAAATATTCTAATTGCTGCCTTTACCTATCACATGTAGTTGAGCAGGAAGCAGACAAGCTGCGTTTTACTGACAGCAGCACAGCAAAAACCTGTCTTAAGCGACCACCAAATGGACCATTGACAAATAGTCTCTTTATAAACATAAGTGGCCACTATAGATATGTAGATTATATTGTCTGTACCTATATTAAGGGACTGTTTGAAGATGGTCGCTTAACGCAGGTGGTCGTTATGGCAGGCTAGACTGTTATTGTTATTGTTGCAAATCTAAATGTGTCTTGGTATTACTGTTTGTTGTATTGCATGTTTTCTTCCGCTTTGCAGAGAAGACCCGTGGCGTTGGCGTTATGCCATGATGTTCTTATTGGCTAACACTTGCCTCTGTTTGGTCGTATCGTTCGTGTTGAATTTGGTGGACTGGAGACGGGTACGTTGCCATCAGGTTTATTTATTGATACAAATGTCTGATAAAATGAACACAGCGGCACCGTAGGTATTAAATAGATAGATAGATATATACGAAGGAACATACATCACATGATCCTGATGCTGAATGGACGCTTTAGAATCATCACCATAGATAAGTTGTTTGGCGTTGGTCTTGGTTTGATGGGAGCTGCGTACATGCGACTAGCAGAAATCGGTTTGGTGGGGGACGGTTTGGCAAATGGCAGTAGTCGAGATAGCCAACCTGTCACCACAACCAAGCACCAGTCACACTGCTAAGTCAGTGGAATTCCTATGACTAATTGCTAATGAATTGAAGGGAGCGGCAGAGAGGGAAATTCCTAGCATCCCATCCATATTTATCGTGGTCAAGGCCTAATTTTGCGTGCGATTTGCAGGAACTGCACATATTCTGGTAAAGCAAATATTTTGGATCTCGCAGTCAGTCGCAATGGCGAGGAGCTGCTGCTCACACCGCACCATCAAGGCCATATGCGTGGTAATAAGATGGGCAGCAAGAATGCAGTCTGATGACACACTACA
The DNA here is from genome assembly GCA_900245855.1 of Calvadosia cruxmelitensis. NCBI lineage: Eukaryota > Metazoa > Cnidaria > Staurozoa > Stauromedusae > Kishinouyeidae > Calvadosia > Calvadosia cruxmelitensis. The sequence continues at coordinate 11,710 of OFHS01000228.1, forward strand.
CCAATTAAGCCACACTGAGACCTTGCTGGCACGTCAGCACTATGGTGCGAGTCTAACCGCACCTAAATTACATTTAGCTACATTAAGCAAAGATTGCGTATTAATTTGTTTTGCTTGTTTTCAGATGCTGTTTTTTCCTTTCTCGCAATGCGGGTGTATGAGATGCCTTTCGATGCTTGTGTTATGCAATTCGGTATCATGTTCCTTGGTGCTTCCTTCGTTGCAGGGTGGCGTTTTGAATAAGACAACGAAGCACAAGAGGATCGCATTAAGGAGGAAGAAGAAGGAGAATTTCAAACCAGGTTACACGGACACAGATGCCTTGGTCTACAACGAGCATGAAGATCGTTACCTTGACGACTCAATCAATTGACTATCGCCGCAGTGACACTCTGTCAGCGCATGACAACTGCAGTGCACCGCCGCTGGTGCTAGAATCCCGCTAGTTGTTCGGTTGATTTGCTGATCTTCACTCGCTCTCTCGCCCGGTAGACTTAACTTTTGCAAATGTCGACTGAGTACATTTATTTCTCTGGATTGACACAGCAAGGGTGACAGTCACAGAGGAGCAGGCTGGAAGAGAACAAAATTGTGATTCACTGTGCGAATGTCCTGTGAATTAAGCAATGCAGAATGGATAGATATAGTTATTTAAGAGCATCGCAGCTCATCTTTCAATCACTGATGGTTTGTTTGCGGAAATGGCTTATCATTTCAGCACGATAATTTGAGAAATATTTGGAGTATTTTTTTATTCTAAAGAATAGTGTTGTCCTTAAAGGTGTCGCCATAGAGACGAAGTTCGGTTGCTGATATAATGTAGCTGGAATGTGGATTGGTCGCGTTTATTCTGCTCGTATTTTGATAACACTGGCAGGTCAACTTCCATTTAGAAATTGAAACTCACTTGTCTTTTGCTGATTCATATTTGCTGTTGTTTAGTTTATCTAACTTTGTGAGAACGTAACATTTCTAAATCTGATCGATAAGAGAATTTCCCGATCCGATCGTTATGTTCTCTGACATTTCCAGATCTGATCGTAATTTTCTCTGACATTTCCAGATCCGATCGTAATATTCTCTGACATTTTCTGATCCGATCGTGATATTCTCTGACATCTCCTGATCCGTTCGTGATATTCTCTGACATTCCCCGATCCGATTGTGATATTCTCTGGCATTTCCCGATTCGATCATGATAATGTCTGACATTTCCTGATCCGATGGCGATATTCTCTGAGATTTTCCGATCCGATCGTAATATTCTCTGACATTTCCCGATCCGATATGAAAACTAGGAATATGGCTTACTCCTGATCAATTCTTCTTGCTTCGACTGATTTGCCTTCCATTAGTCCTCAGTGTGCAGTCATAAAACTAGATGAAGGTTTGTTGTGATCAGATGTTTTTCTCCACAATAACCCTTCCTCGATTTTAGTTGAGAACCACGTGCCTAACTACGGATAAGCACAACTCAATATGGTTTCCGCAGCGGCCAATCAACTACAGGCGATAGCTTCCATCTTAAAGCTCGTTGGCCAAGCGTACCTCGCTGCCAAGGTTCCACTCCGCCTGCTCTTCGTTGACTTCAAAAAGGCATTCGATTCTGTAATCCACGTGAAGCTATTATTACCGATTTTGGTTTTCCAGGCGATGTTGTCCGACTAATAGAGAACCTATACCGTGGTGCACGCGGTCACTTTTCTTGGAAAGGAGAGTCAACATCACCCTTTGACACACCTCTCAGTGTAAGACAGACTGCCCGCTATCTCCAATGCCTTTCGACTTCTATACAGAAGCAATGATTCGTGAATGGCTGCAGCTGATTGCCAACGTACCAGGGTGCGCCGACACAAGAAATCCGCTACGCAGACGACGGCAAATATCAATTCGCGGAACCTCTCCACCCCATCACCCCTCAACGACACCCAATGACGCTCAGAGTGGGCGTATACAACCTGGTCGCCAATGGGCTGGCAACAATGCCGACTCATGACGAAATCCATCATCATCATCATCATCTGCCTAACATCACTTGCACTTCGAAATGCATTGGAACTGGACGTCGTCAAACATTTGCTCTGTTGGCTGCGACTGCCGTAGCAGCGCATAACTTTACTGTTCTATTTGAATGACGCTCTATTACAGACATCCGGATGTATGACACAATCAGCGATCAAATCCGAGCAAGAGTTGAATAAAACATCAAAATAGTACGTATGACCGCAGTAGTTCCTGGCCTACTGAAATCACGAAGCACATGGCCACTAAACGTATGTGTAATAGCTAATTGAAAAGTTCAGTTAAAGTGGATTGTCAAAATGTACAAATAATTATTATTTACAATCTGAAATCACTTGTCTGAAATACTGTAATATACATTTGTCAATCTGTCTCCGCTGTAGCCTTTCCACAAAAGGAGCCCACTTCTGCAAGCATGTCTCAAGTGACTTGCGACCTATTCTTGGCATTTTTGCGTTGACACTCTTTCATCTTTTCCTCTTTCCATTCACAGACGTCAGCGAAATCACATTTCAAACATTTCCATGCGTCCTCGATATCGACACCGTCCGGTTTTCGCGTCCCGTTCCAAAACGAAGCTGCGCGCTCAACAAAACGCTTCAAGTCAATGTCGTTAAAGTCAACTTCGGCGAAAAGACTTCCGCATTTTGGAATTTCGGGAAAATTGTATTCCAATATGGCCGAGCTGATGAGAGGTAGCCGCACTGCCTGAATTGTGGTTCTAAGGGCATTCGCAAGTCGCCTGACGGTCATGTACTCAGCCGAAGTGAAATCTTTCAACATGAATTGCAATGGAAGTAGATTAATCCAAGCGTCGAGAGAAACGCCCGCTTTTTCAGCATGCTGATCGATAGCAGTCAGACCAAGCACCATCTGATCAAAAAGTTGTTTATAAATGGCCACTTGGTAAGAGTTCTTGGCCTGTTGCGCAAGCGCAGGAAGGTGTTTGGACTTAGTCTTTCTTGTCTTCAGTTCACTGATGACCAATTGGTCGTCACGCCAACGCACTTCGTCAATGATTCCACTCACCAGGATGTCCAGTCCATCCAATTTACCAAAGACGGGCAGTTCACGGACCGTGTGTTTGCCACGGAGCAACACAAAACCCTGAATGCAGTTGATTAATTTCACAGCCCATTTGTCTTCAAGTGTTGTGCAAACTACTGGGATCACGTCGTGTATTTCCAGTTCTAAACGGAAAATAAAGAGAGACAAATAAAATAAAATAAATACAATTAAATCTGTTTTACAAACAAAACACAATACAAATAACAGAGCTACTAAAGATGGTAACGGAATTTCTGCCGTCATGTTCTTTCATGTTTCAATATTTTTTATTTTACTATGTTGCATAATTCAAATTTGTCAGCTGTCTCTCTGTCTTGGTACGAGAAAACAAGAACTGAATCACACTGCAGAATATACCGTCTAGACTTTAATCGGTCTAAACTACAACACGAATAACATGATCTAATTAACATGACAATAGAAACCACAACAAAGAAATAGTAATTACGGAAGGAACATCACGTGACAATCCGCCAAGAGTTGCATTGCATCTCGGTATATAAGTGAGTTGACCTCTGCAACAGGTCAAGACGCCAGGAAATTGCTGTTTGAATAAAATATGTTTGAAGAGCAATCAACCGTACTCTTTCTATGGTGGTCACTTTCAAGAATTGTTGTGGTGTCGGTGTGGTCTAGCGGAGTATGTGTGGCTGCCAGGCAGACGTACCAGGTTCGACTCCCGGTCCAGCTAACACATTATATTCGTTATGTCTTCCATGGTTTGAATTGTCGAGGGCCCGAAGGAGGTAAGCCATTGGCTAATTAGGCTACCCTCGTTAAATAAAGTGACATTAACCCTTGTCCTGCTATTGACGTGTATACACGTTTTCGAAACAAGTCAAAAGTAGCAACACATAACCAATCAGATAGTTAGTCCTCAGCAAGCGACCAATCAGCAATTGGTGAAGCGACTTCAAGTCTTCATCTAAATAATTTTTCGAGCAGGACAGGGGTTTTAACATTTATATTGTTCTTAACTGTTTAAATTGTCGCTTTCAGATAAAAATCACGTGCATAAAAATAATGGTATCCTGACATGCATTAGCACTGCGCTTAGTCAATTACAACACATATAGGCGTAACTGCCGCATTCCAGGAAACTATTTGAGTATTCATTGAATCTTATTACAGTGAAACCTATCTATAATGGTCACCATGTTGGTACCTGAGGAAAATGACCTTTACAGACAGGTGGCCTTTCTTTCCAGGTTGATTTCTATAGAAAGTGTCATTTTGAGGTTATGAAGAGTAGCTTATTTACACAGGTGGCTGCTCTATAGAGGTGACCGCTAATGCAGGTTTGACTTTGACTGTATGACATACTGTACTCACTTAATTCGATGAAATTCCTAAGCATTCATTTAAACAGATTCGACAGTAATTATAAAGAAAGTCCTTCACATTATTAAAATCGTTTCTATTTCCAGTTAGGCCTATTATAAACAAACCATGCATCACAGCCAGGAGTGTTTTTGAATTAAATATCCACAACAATTGTACATCCTATGTAAGCCTACAATACCAAAGGCCAAAGTTTAAAAACAATTTTTAATATTTGATCTGATCTGAATTATTTTTCAACATTTTCTTACATTTTACAGAGAGGGGTGATCTGAAATATCAGGACTCTGCATGTCATTGACCAATCGGAAATTAGGAAAATTTTCAAGCAAACAATTTTCAAGTTACAAAGATGTTGGAGGTCATCGCAAGAATGTAGGCCTACATCAAGCAGTGCCACGCATTATAAAACCAGAACTTCGCTTCTCCATTCCTCCAAACCTCCATTTAGAACTACCTAAGTAATTTGAGTATTTTTTTCAATAATTTACATTTTCCAAAACAGAAATGATCCATATAGAATTATAGACATACAGTGAAACCGGTCTATAATGGCCACCTTTGTAACCTGAGAAAAATGGCATTTATAGACAGGTAGACTTTCTGTCCAGGTTGATTTTTATAGACAGTACTTATCATTTTGGGGCTATGAAGAGTGGCTTTTAGACACAGGTGGCTGCTCTGTAGGGGTGACCGATAATACAGCTTTGACTGTATTAACAGGTTTGAAACAAGGGAGGATTATCAATATTGCAATGAGGAAACTTAAAAATACTTGTATAAAGTATAAAGTAACTTGACTATAATTATGTTAATTCATTTATCATCAATATAATTATTTGTTTGAAACTCGTACTCAACTGCAAACTGCAGTTATCATTGCGGTACGTTTTATAGAATGACGAGTATATAATACAGGTAAAACAATGTATGTAAAAAATTCATCTTATGTACAGTATCATTATGTTGCCATCAACAGCTCAAATCCTAGGTAATTAAATAAACTCTTTTGTTTACCCCTACAGTCAAACCTGTATTAGCGGCCACCTCTATAGAGCAGCCACCTGTGTATAAAGGCCAGTCTTCATAACCCAAATATGACGTTTTTTATAGAAACCAACCTGGACAGAAGGACCACCTGTCTATAAAGGTCATTTTTGTCAGGTCCCAAAGATGACCATTACAGACAGGTTTTACTGTACACTAAATGCTTCCATGGTACTTACCTCGGGCCAAGTGGATATTGCTTCCAGTCATCATCACTTTCTGTCGTTCAATTTGGATTTCCGTCCCGAGGTCTTGCAAGTGAGGTAAGATAATGCTGTAGGAGAACTGACGCTCACACCAGAACTGATTGATCAAATCAGTGACATTCGCTATCTTTTGATGACGAAGATAAGGTAACAACTTATGTTCGTATAAATGATCTGAAATTGAAGAACAGAACACATTATAAACAAAAAAAAACACATTCTTCGTAGATCTTTTCATATCATGACATCAATGTAGGCCAAGATACAAACATTTTATTTAATTAAACAATTTTCAAACAGATTGCTTTATGTTATGTCAATACAAAAATTAAGGTGCTCCATCTCTTAATAATTAAGTAGGCTTGTTGATTGTAATTTGCATACTTTTCCATTCCAAAATTCATTCAGCAAAATCTCAATAGCATCCATTTTCAAATAAATCCGTTTCCTGAATTGACAACATGATTTTAGTAACAGCAGGTAGTCATACTCAGTTAAGTTTTACCGCCTCACCCTCGTAGCGCAATGCAAAGAATCGCAGGCCTACAACTCACTGTTCACTGTATTGTCTGTATACATACAGCCAGCCGCAGGGCGAAGGCCAGTAGGGCGTAGGCCACAGCAAAACTGCATCATGTATCCATAATCCATATTCCATACGTACCAAAGCTAGATCTATCTTTTACATCATCGTCATCAAACTGGTCCACTAATTGCACTAGGCTCGTTTCAAATTCGTCATCATCGTCTCCAAAGTTGAGCTCTTCATCAGCACAATTGCACTTAGACTCAACGACATCGCGACGGCCGCTTTCCTTCTCAGACTTCGTTGCTCTCTTTTCGACCACTTTTGCAGTACTGAAACTTCCTTTTTCAATACAATCAATAAGCTTCGACTCGAACTCGTCGTCTCCATCGTTGATGTGAAATTCGTCAGCATCTGATAGAGCAATAACGTTTCTCTCGTGTTTGCCCTCGCCATCCGCACTCGGCGCGAACGCCGCCATCTTTGTTTGTGCAACCTCCTTTTCTTTGATTTAATGAACAATCACGTTTATGAGGCTGAAGTCCTGGAGGTGGTCGCTTGGCGCAGGTGGCTGTTATAGCAGGTGATTCTTAAAAGATTGCATTTTACCTATAGATTGCATGCATTATTGATATTTGCATTGCCTCCACACTAGCGTGCTAGAAGACTGAAAAATTAGTCCGGTACTTGCATACTTATTGTGTTCAAAGAAAGCTACAATACTTCATTGAATTGCAACGTTTGGCCAAAAGCTACACATTCAAATTACGATGTATCGGATCAGATCGGATCAGGTCCGATTAACTGAAATCCCAAAAAATACGATAAAGCTACTGATGTATGCCGCAATATTCGGGCTCTTTAACTATACAGAGAATAATTATTGAACAGCCTTCATATCAGATCGGCATATCGAGATCGGATTGGATCCGATCAGGAAAGAGTCATAGAGTAGCTGCATTGCGGAGAGGACCATACAGTATATGCTGATGATCAAATGCCTGAAGATTGATGTTGTGTGATATCCGTCGTCAATGACAGGTGAGTGCAACCAGATGACGCGGCAGTTCATCTTGATCATTTGAGATGAAACGTTGTTTTGATTTATAGTAGCATCATATTTACCGTTGGATTTCGTCAAACAATTCGCGCCGACGATAACACGTCGTTGTACTTTGTTTTAAACCCAGCTTAGCAGTTCATTGAGTTTCACCAGGCAACTCGTTGTAACCAAATGTTATATTGAATTGCAAAATTGCGTTATCTTAGCAAAACAAACATGCTTCTTTAAGCGGATGCTTTTATCAATTTGAGTGCCTCTCCGACGGCACAACTTTCAACTCTAAATATCTGGCCTTTTTCAAGGAATCCTCTAGTTGTGATTTAAAATACTTCAATAGTTTTAACTTGTAGCTAGACCTATTTGGCCAAAACCAATGAAATAATTATGGTGTTTTCTGTGAAAAGTTTGACATTTAAGTTCTTGAGCAGGAAGAGTGAGCTTGACCCGTGGAAGCCGCATTGGCTGTCGAGCCAATCCACAGGAAACAGTGACATGATTCCTCTGCACTTCAATGACATACTGCGGCTGCATTGTAATTATTCATAAGTATCTCTTCGTCTCGATGCGGAGAAACTTGCCAAACGAAATACGATGCCAATACGATGCGCTGATGATTCCTGAAATGGAGAATTATTCAAAGCTTTCTATTATAGCGAAGTATTTTCAGGTACATTGTTGTCTACTTGGTTGATTTAATGATTATTGTTTGAGGTCTTTAGTTTCTTGCTGTGTGACTGACAGGTAACGTTGTATAATTTCAACGGCGGAAGATGCTGATCATAGCGTGTAAGCCCTCTCAGAGGGCGATTGAAAAGGAATCAAATCAGTTCTTTCTATTAAGCGCCATAGGTTATTAACTGTATAGCTATCATCATTCAATCAGAAAATCTGATAAGCCAAATTATGGCTTTTTCGCAATACTAATAAATTACGTTGACGATTTGAGTACGAGACAAATAGTAATTTCAGTACAACGACAGCGCTAATGGGGTATTCAAGGCTTGATGGTTTAGCCATAACTAAAGTAATCTCCGTCTATCCACCATGCTATGAAACCCAATATAAAGGGAACAACATAATAAGCAAATAGTAAGATAGCTCACGAGCATGTAGATACTGTAGTCCAAGTTTCTGTTTTGTTTATTGTATAAGTTTATGACACTCAATCAGGACTAAAGATCAGTTGAAGGCAGTCACTTCCTTTAATATCATATTATTTGACGTACATCGACATAACTTAACTTGGATATCTTTGATGAATTTGAGTAAACAGTTAAAAAAAAGTTGGTCAAGGAAAAAGTTTGCAGAGCATTGAAACGTGATTTAACGGAAGCAAAGAACTGGCACAAGTTACGCAAGATGTAGAGAATAAAAAATAGCTCATCTTGGTTTAAAATTGAAACATGATTCAACATAAGACCGCAATGATGAACTTCAGTCAACACCCACAACGTACAACATCCCGCGAGGACGACAATATATTTTCGTTATTCGATATACTGTAAATGCCATTTTTATCATTCATCTTACTCGTCTACCTGTAAATATAAATCTAAATGATGGAAATTAAATTTTTAAGCTATAAATAATTTCGTATAAGGCGTGAATACATACTGCAGTAACATACAGCCTAATAAAGAACCACTGTGTCCCCATCAGTCGTCTCAGTACCAACCACAGAGCGCTGTGATAGTGATACTAACGCAGCTAAAAGGTGTCTGAAGATCAGCATAAAGAAAACCAAATATTTCCTTGTAGTTTTAAGGTTAACCAGAACGCAGAATTCAGATATTTCCTGGGAATCATATATTTTCTTTAATAAATAATGATGATTATGAATCATAATCATAATTCATAATTCAATTTATCATAATTTATCATAATTTATGATATTGATTATGATATTGATTATGATGAGCATGGTTGCAGTTAGGAATCAAATGGATTAAAAAAGTGGTATAGAACCGGGGAAATCACTCGAACAAATCTCGCTCACTTTACTTTCTTAAAAGTTTTTAAAATGCAACAAAATACATTGCAAAAATATTTTCCTACAGAAAATACCAATGAAGCTTCATAAAAGTGCAAACTTTAATTGAATAAAAAAACAATTGAAATATTTATCAAAGAAGAATCAGCAAATCAGGAAAAGCCAAATAATCTTGAAGAAAACCAGGAATAATTTTAAAATAGAAGCCGGAATCGTGTACACTTTTGACGAATACTTTCTGTGTTCTCTTCCACTGGGGTAGTAGCAAAGGCCACAAGGAAATCGCGTATTGCGACGACTTGTTCAAAGCGAATTATCCCATTTCCAGCCGGGCGCTATTTGGCAACTGGGTGGCAACTAGTTGTTAAGCCACCCCTGCAACAGAATTCGGCTCGCACTTACATTCGACAATTACTTTCGGCAAAATCAAAAATCAAAATCTCACATAGATGCATTCCACGAATTCCAACGTCTGCAGGTACGAACAACAAACTTTTGTAACTTCTTTGCAAGCAGGAGCCACGAACTTGTAATTCGAACGTGCGTGCAATTCGAATTGCAACGTGACTTGTTTAGTGACATTATAATGTTGTTATTGTGTAAATTTGATTACGAAAGGAGATATTGCAAGCATTCTTTAGAACTTGAATGATCGATAGCTACTCAGGTTAGCAAATCATCATTTTCCGAGGGGCGTCTGAGGACTGTCTCTATAATCACAGTTGGACAATGCGGCGCTACCTTTACCGTATCTCAAACGCTTATAACTGCTTCTCTCCTTACGACACAGGGCATTTCTTTTATCTATATCTTCAGGGATAATCTCGATATAATACACAACATATTATATTAAATCTATGGAATTGCGAACAAGACAATCAATTTTTGAATTACGTGAGAATTCGAGTTAAAAGCACTCCTGCAAATATTGAATGAGTTTCCGCGCTTGATCTAAAAGGGGATGCGGGTAAAAATCGTGGAGAGGAATTTAAGTAGGAGGTCTCAACTCGAAGGTGATGACGTAGGCAAACAATCCAAAGGAAGTATCATGGATGCATTTGACACCACTGTCCACCCCTCTCCAACCACCAATTCATTCCACCAATCATAGACATTGCCTCTCTTCCATATATGGAATCTTATAATCTAGTTAATCCAAGGCTCATTCTACCGTCCATTGGCAAATACAAAGCCGGTACAGTTTCTGTACATTCGAGTTAAAATGCATACCATAGAACACAGGTGGGGCTTGTGGTTGAATGGGGAAATTGCTCTCGTTGAACGGGTCGGTGAATGCATCTGTATTTGTGCGTGTTACATCAGTTAATTAAATTCAATTATTACAAGCCCGCGAATTATTCCCCCTGCTTGGTCGGCTCAGTCAGCTGACAGCACGTAAATCAGACAACGAATTTCATTCAGAGATTAGAACGAAATGCTGTCCTTCACCTTGCGGGATTTTGTGAAGGCTATAAATTAAAACTGGTTTCTTTTACGAATGCTTTTGGCTCATGCAGGCGCACAGTGGCAGAATCTTTGACAGTCTCATGAACCAGACTGGGAGCATTGATAGTTCTGGTTGTTTCAAAATGGTGGCTTACTCAATGGAGCGAGTGATTGTGTTATTCAATGTCTTTGTATTGGAAAGAAATTGCTACGTTGCAAATTAGTGCCATATTTGGTCAACATTACGGCGAAGGAACTATGGTCCACGGGTCAGTACATTAAAATGTTACCTTTCGTAACAGAATATGGTGATGTTGTACTTTAGCTTTCCTTCCCAGAACGAACGTAGAATGCAACCTAGTGGGTAAATCTGGAACTGTATTGCAAAGGCTCGATCGGTACGTCATAGTACAATTAACTCGTTGTGTGATAAGACCTTGTGATTTCCCTTGTTGATGCAAAATATGTTAGAATTCAAAAGGAAACATTACATCATTTAGCTCAGATTAGTGTGAGGTTCACGCACCCTGGCGATCGCATCTGTTACGTTACAGTGGTTGAATGCAATAATGTACAGTTACAAATCTAGGCCTACAACTGCAATTTCAAGTGACCACAATTGGGCATATAATATATTACATTACAGCATCCTTATTTTGAAGATATTCGGTTCATCAAATATCAAATGGGTAAATATAACAACTCTGATACATAGGCATACTGCATTTTTAATAATTATACTGATAGCTTTTAGGTCCTTATTTTTAGAAATTTACACGAACTTCTGACATTATTGAAATATGGGATTCGGGCAAAGAAAACTGGTATGCAGCCAAAAATGCATGATCGTAGTCACAAACTGTCAGAGAGCGTTTTACTATTTTCTAGTAAATATCCTGTGAGATTTCCAGCAATAAACAGTGACTTCGTTCGGCACTTATGAAGCATAAATTATAAATTATTCAGATGTTTGGAAAGCGGAAATGCGTGACGTTCGTTCTGAATAGCAGTGTATTCATTCGAGCATTCCTGGCATATCACATTAGACTGCAATCATCTAATGATAGCTTATACATTTCAAGTCGCACATCATTGCCGGCTTTAACCGTGAGATTTGAGTTAAGTAACTCTTTGTTTCTGTGACGTATATTTGGTCTACAAAGAAGGTGTGGCTTAATGTTTACCAACAAGAAGTGACATCCAGTTAAAAAAAAACACATGTTTGCTGGCTTTTTGTCATTGTAAGAACTATCGTGACAAGATTATTGATTTGACATTTGTACTGCGACATTCCACACGCAGTGGTATGATTATGCATTGGTATGTGTTATCAGGAGGCCCTGTAAGAGGAATGTTTACATTTGTGATGAAGACGCAGTTGGCTGGATTAAAACCATGCAGGTCTGTCATACAATTAAATACCCTGCAAGAAAGTCCCCTGAAATAGTGCTATAAAGGGTCTGTTCGACCTCTAACTTAACCTTGCTCGTCTATTATAATTTTCCTTTATTCAATAGACAATTAATTTGAATAAGGCTTTGTTCACTGTTGGCATCAGAGTACTGTCTGGGTTAGTCCGATTTGGCGGCGTCGTTTTAAGAATAGGCATCCAATTTGAATCATAAAATTTATTGTCTTAATTTGAATGAAACGGATTTGAAATCAAACACCTAAACACACCTCTGCTTGTTTAGTTGAAGGATGTTCGTATGCCAATCCTGAGACACGTAATATTACAGCCCTCGTGTTATCAAAATAAAAAACAGAGATGGCGTCGCACTGGTCAATTCTCAGCGCGGGTCAGTGTTCATGTGGGTTGACTTTGGGGCCAGCCAAGGGGCCAGCCTGTCTGTCTCCATACAACTTCACAATCATATTAAGATGACAGCGCGTGCCTGCTTAACAACCGCACAGCTCAATCAGCAGGGCTATCAAATTCCCCTCATGTTCCCTTGACACTTTTACATAGGCCACGAGGCGAATTTCCTGGTTCGGTATTTGACACGTGCTCCGTCAGTTACCTGTCAAGTCCCTTCAACGGCGTTGGTTTACACAACTTTGGAGTACATTGATCAAATAAACAATTGGCTGTGATTTCAAAGGGGGCCACACGTTCCTGTGAAAAATGGCGACAGACTTTAGTTTCTTCTTTCTAAAGAAATTTGACTTTTTTGTTTTTCAGAATAATTACGCGCCATCTTGGGTGAGCTTGGCTGAGCACGGCATTGCCTTGTTTAGATGAAATTCTGCTGTGCGTTGACAACACTCGATGATGAACCACAGGATTTCTGCCACCGTCGTGCGGTCGATGGCGATCGGTTCTTAGCCCTGACCACAAGGGTCAGACGAGTACCCACGACAGGCCGATGACGGCCCTTTGTGGACAAACATTATTAGCTGCAAATATGCAACCGGCCAATGACGCGCCGCATACCACCAATCCGTATAATACCAGATCAAGGCTTGTGAAGCAACTATGTGGTATTTACAATCGGACGACGTTGTGTGGCGATCATGTGTGCCAAGGTGAAAGTGAGCAGCACACGTGGAGGCCTAATAGATTTGCGGGATTTCAACGGAGACGAACGAAATCCGACTTGGAACAGTACTTGGATAATGTGGAATTAGACGCGGCCACGGAGCAGTTTTGTGATGGTAATATTGGAGACAAATCACACGATGGGGCCTGCAACATCTCCGCATTAATTCGCACCGGTGGATTTGTGGATTTGAATGACACAGCTCCTTTTCTACCTGAGCTTATCGATGACATATCCCTGTGTTTTGACAGCAACAAACGCAACAGGAGTATGTCGGCGACAAATAAACGGATATACAGCAAATTCAGCAATGTGTCAGTGTTGGAGAGATGTGCACAATTTGAACACAAAACTCCAGGTGACGATTACCACTCGGAATTTGATAGCTCCAGTGCTGTGTCATCGTTGCATTCATCGCAGTGTGGAACTGTCACCTCAGAGGATTATTATTATTTAGATGAAAGGAATATTTCATCGGACAGTAGCAGTCGGCCGGCGACTAAAGACGAGTTCTGCGTTGCGCGGCAACAGAAGCGTAGGAAACGCCGTCTACGAAGTCAGTCTCTTGGCCCTAGGAGATCCCACTCTTACGATCGCCAACATGATAATCATGGAGAATATAGCGGCTTTCACTATTCTGCTTCTTCTAGTAGCACCGAAACGCTGTTAAATGACCACAACAAGTCGACAGCTGTTTCGACGTGCAATGACCCAATCGATACGTCGTTACATCGGCCAGGTGGCTCACTAACTGCCGCTACACCTGATCACGGCCCTACCCCTGGAGGTAACTACTTGCCTGGTAAGCCAACGGGACGAGCAGCGACTACAGTGTCGTCGGGAGTCCCGACTGTCATCGAAACTGACCGCGTGAGTTATACTCGGACTACGAGAAGTGCGTCTGTGGCAAACGCTGACTTGAACAGCAACAGCTTGTTAGCAACGCCCTGTCTGAAGGGCACGGTTGCCGCCGCTTCGAGGCGTTCGAATTCTGTGTCATCTTGGCTGCAACGTCAATCGAACGTAAACAGTCCATCGCCAAGCACAGACGACCACGTTCGCGACGCATTGAGCAATAGCAACAACAACACCATTCTATCAAGCGATCGCGATAGCGGAAAGACGTCATTACCCACAACAAGGAACGCTTTGGCGGGGATCGACGTTGTTAATTTGACAAAAATGGAATCTGTCGAAGAGTTGATAAAATCCTACTGTTCAGGTGTGTCCGACAGTGAAGACAGCCTTCTCAGCGCCGCATCACACAACAAGAGCCGCCCGCGACAACAGCAGCAACAACAACATTCAACACCGAAGCAACAGCAACAACAACACAAGGTGACACCACGCGAGCAATCACAACAACAACAGAGTCAGCGACGTCGGGTTGGCCGATCACATTCGTTTGCTGCTGCCACGAAACTATCAGATCAAAGGAGAATAACGACCAGATTGACAATGCCACAGCCGTCCAAAGCATCCCAACGACACAATGATGAACTGCCGACGCGTGTCGTGGAACAGAGCAGAACAACGGGTCAGACGAACGGCAAAGACCAATATCGACGTGTCGAAAAGGATGCTGAAAAAGCGTCCACGACAACCAGCGAGTTGGCAAGTCGTCCCAGTCCGTTGCGAGTTGCAGTAAAGAACGACAGCATACGCGTTGACGCTGTTCATACGAGCGAGAGAAGAAACGAAGCGACGAACAGGGAAGGCACGCCGACTTGGAGGAAAACCGCAACGCTTGGACTCAAAGGGGCGACGAAGGAGAGTACTTCATCGAGTAAAGCAAACGTCATTGTTCTTCAAGGATTTAATAAGAAATGTACAAACGGGAGTGATGATCAGGACGATTGTTCAACACCAGGTGGTGAAGTTACGAATTATCGACACTCTGAACAGCCGGCCAGCAAGGTCGTGCAAGTTGATGGCGTGCCAACAAAACAAATCCATTGCGGAGATCTCGTTCGACTGGAAGTGAGTGTGGGCAGTACTTCAACGACTCCAGATCCTGGTTCTACGAGCTTGACAACTGATTCATCAACAAGGAAAGAAGTTGTCGAAGTAAACGACAATATTTGCGTGTCGCATTACGACGCCAAACAACAAACTATCGATGTAACTGGTGAATGTGAAGAAGGCGGTCAATCGAGCGCTTTGTCTGTGGATTTGGAGAAATACCTTAACTATCATCCTGACATCGCTGGACTGCGGAAAGAACTAAACAGTACTGACTTTATTTCGATTGGGAACCCTTCTTGCGTCAGTTGTTCGTCATTGGCGAACTGTCTTGCTCAACTGAAAATGGACAACGCACGCTTGCAGCAGTTGTTGTACGACGTCGAGCAGGCACGTAGCGGTACCGTCAAAGCACTGCTACAGGCCAACACGTTACTACAGAACGTACAAAATGACAATACCATGTTACAAGGACAGGTACGGGTTATTGAACAGGAAAAAACGTACCTGCAACAAAACCTGCGTAATATCAAAGAAAGCAAATCCAATCAGGACGTGTTGACGTCGTCAGCGGGTGACGCGTTGGACGGCAGCGTCCCAACGACTAGAATTCATCCCGAATTCGATGGCTCGTTGAAAGCTATTGCCGAAACATGGAGAAAAGAGAAACGGGAGATGATGAAGTCTTTAGCAGCAACTACGTCACGAGCTGAAACAGCAGAGAAAGACGCTGAACGATTGCGAATTCAATTCAAGAAAGTAAAAGAGCAACTGGAACAATCCAATGAAGCATACTCGACATTACTCAAGAGCAACTCAGAATTAACAAACAAATTTGATGATCAGTTCAAAATATTGACGACAGAAAAGGACAATTTGTTGTGTCGTATTGAGAAAGGTGAGATCGTTGGCAAGGACTTTGAGTTACAACGCAGTCATATTGAAGAGTTGACAGCCTCGCTTGAAGAGACCCAAGACGAGCGAGACAACTTACAGCGTCAGGTATCAGCCCTTGAAAAGCAAAAGCGAGCTGTTCTCATGGAGTGTGATGAACTACACGAGCAGCTGGATCACTGCGAGGAATTGATGGAAAAGATGACGGAGACAGAAGAACAACTCAAAGCTCGTCTGGAGAAAGAAACGGGCGAAAAGACTTACTTGCAAGGATGTCTCGATGAAACTGGGAGAATCTTACTTCATTTACGTACGAATGAAAGACAATTGAAGGAAGAGAAAGATTTACTGGAGGAGGACCTGGAGACGGAGATCCAGCAAAAGCAAAGCCTGAAGCAAACACTTCAAAAAACAACACAAGAACACAAGGACATTTGCACTGAATTAGAGGAAATGAGTAATATCCATGTTACAGTGAGAGAGTCATTGCAGCAAGCCGGAAAGAAAGAGAAGAATTATCAACAACAAATCGAAGAACTGACGCGTACAAATCACATCCTGCATTATTCCTTGGAGAAGGAGAAAGAGGAAGGCAATGACCTCCAGGTCATGTTTGATTGCCTCGAAATCGAACTCAAATTATTGAAACGAGACTCGTCAAGTGAAATCAAAACCTTGACAGCTCGCGTGGAAGAATTGAGTGCCGTGAGTGAGGACAATGGCGAGAGACTGAAAGTGGCTGAGAAGCAATGCGGGGAATTGAGAAATAACCTGGAACAGGAAGAAGAAGACAACGACGGGCTGCGAAAATCCAACGCCAGGCTGGAGAACCTGCGTGCCTCGCAAGAAACTGAATTGTCAACAGTTCGAGAAAAGCGAAATGATCTTGAAAACGAAGTACTCGCTATCAAACGACAGGCTCACGACTTCAAGAAGAGTTACGACTCTCAGCTGCAAATGAATGAAGATCTCCAGGACAAGCTACGCAAGACGGATGACAATTTGACAAAGACATCGCGGGAATTATCTGATTTACAGGAGACATTGCATAAGCGTGAGTTTGAGATGGAAGAGACGAAGGCGCGTATGAAGAGCAAACAGAAGAAGATCCAGGAAATGGACAATGACCTGACCGACGCCACGCAAGCCAAAGTACGATTCGAGACACGTCTCCGTGGGTTTGAAAAAGAGACCAAAGAACTGCGAGGGACTGTCCAAGAACAGAACGAAGAACTCAGCACGTTGCGCTTTGAGGCCAAGCGTGTTGCTAGGGAACGGGACGTATCAAAGCGCGAGGCGGAAACCAGCAAATCAGAGTTCGATTATCACAAAAGCAAATGCTCTGAGACGATGAAAAGTCTTCGTGATGAGATCATCAGCTTACAGAACCGACTGATGAGCAAGGACCGATTCACGATGAAGCAGAAGGAATCCTTCCAGGATACGATTGACAACGCCACTAATGACTTGGCGTTGTTCAGACAATTTATGGCTGACGAGGTGTCCATCTCACACAGCAATGGCGACTCGCCTCGCGTGTATCGCAGCGATGATGAAGTGACCCTCAGCGAGCGGGAGAAATTCGACTTGCAATATTTCAAAGGCGTCAACGAGAAATATCGTCGTGAGATGCAAGCTCAGGTCAACAACCTGGAAGGGATGCTGGAAATGTCAAAGCAGCGATCAGATTGCGTCACAGTCGTGCAGAGTCCCATGTCAAAGTTGAAGCTGGAAGAGATCAAGAAGCTGCGCGAGGATATTCACCAGCTTGGAAGAGAGGCTGCTAGCATGCGAACGAGGCTCAGGTCTGCATATGAAGAGATCATGATTGTCAAGCTCAGCCTCGAGCCGGTGAACGATGTTGTACCGAGTGCGTCAGAGAAAGCGAAGCTGATTGCTCGTTCGGTGGAACTTGAGCGCCATCTTGTCAATCTTGATAATGCTATCTACGAGATCGAGAACCAGCATAAGACAGTTGTCAAGAATAATCTCACGCTGCTGGACCGCATCGGCACCACGACCGGCGAACGCGCGACCAGCGAAACCGGAGCTGCTGTACCTTCCACGAGCATGCGCGAGGAGAACTTGAAGCTCAAAACTCTGCTGAGGATGCTGAAGCGGAAGTACAACTTCGAAGAGAACGAGGTCTGGGTCGAGGGAGTTCGGAATCTGCAGAGTTCAAGATTATCACGCGACCAAAGGAAAAGCTCAGATGCCTCGACTGGACAGCGTGGATACGAGTCTGAATGCTCGACCGGAAGTGATTCAATCAGTGAATCAAATGCGCCGAGGACAACGTGGCGGGAACGACGCGCATTGCGCGAAAGAACATCAAATGGTATGACGTCAGAATCTGGTACCCAGTCCCCGCGGCTTACGTCACGTCGTTCCGACTTGAATGACACCAGGTCAACTGACGAAGGAGCTAACCGAAGGAGCAGCCTGGCTGCGGAGGAGACAGCGTCGGATCGTGAGAGTGGACTAGTCGAAAGTGAACGACCGAAACTGACACATCGCACCAGTGCTACAATAACACGGAACGTCGTTGATGACGACGACTTTTACGATCCGCCACCTGGTGAGCTGAAACGATCGTCGACTTTACCGATTCGGTCCAGACCACGTGGTCTGCGGTGAAGTCCGGTTGATTAGCTTAAACATTATTATCAGGCTGCGTGCAGAGCACTTTGTAGACCTCAGATTCAGATGCGTGTGGATGATCGCAATGCTGTCTTGGCTACGCTGACGATACTGGTTAATCGTGCAGGAAATTGAATTTCACGGCTTGCGATCGTCAAGAGTGGCATTTGGCAATTGACTGATTAGATGCATGACTTAGCAGACATCCTTTAGTTTATGTAAATATATCTGTCCGTTAAGCTAGAATTTATTGCTTTTTATCACCGTAATTTATTCTTATGTTTGATAGTAATATTGGATTGCAGTGATAAGGAATTATTTTAGTGTTGCTTCAGAGCGAGGCTAGTGATAGCTAGACGTGCTTTGTGAAAGCGCGGCTAGTAGCGTTTATACTGTGCGTTTCAATGGAGGCGACTATTGTACTCATGTCGGACATGAGTCAAGGTTTCACATAAATATTATGATGAATCAGACAATTTCTTAGTCTTTGTTTTTATATTTTGATCTCCGCCCTGTTTTGATTGTGCATTAGCCCTCTTGAAACGGGTAAAATGACAGAGACATTCCAAGCGCCTCATCGCCATTATTATCGTGATATCGGGCTTTGATCTTAACAGAGGATGGTCGACGAAGATCTGCCTTTATACAGATCTGTTGAAATTGGCGCTAAATTAAAAGATATTGCTCCCTTGTGTTGCTGCAATTGAGTTATTTCCTTCTCAGTGAAAACAGTTCCAGGCATGCCTTCTGTAGCCGGTTTTAGGAATATCCGAGCTGAGATTACTCTGGGAAAGTACAATGGTGAATGTGTGCTTGCGAACAAATGTAGTTCCTATCGACGCGTAGATGTAGCGACGAGTTACCCATTGCTGTGATTAATTAATATATAGTCGATTCTGTAGGGGTGGTAATCTAACAATATAGTAATTATGTTGAAATTAGTTCGAGTTAAATGATATTCAAATAAGACATATACTGTAGCCAAGAAGTTGTTTCGTTTGTATGGAGACAAAACGGGAAGAGTGTCACTGTTCTTGAGATAGGCCTTCACCCTTTGTCCGTTTGCTTCTGCAGTCGCGCTGATCCTATTGATGACAGTCTCCGAAAGCAGAGGCGACTAAGCGCAGACATTGTGTCTGCCGGTCAAATCGGAGTAAACAAGTCTGTGTTGTCTATTCGTATAAATCCGTTTAATCTGTCTAAATCCAGGGAGAAGAAAAGAAGCAAGAGTGCTTCTTGAGCGGTGCCCATTTTCAAAGTACACACATGAAGTGGTAGTGCTCCAATTGCTAAACTTATACAAACAACTGCCGATCAAAGTTGGCGTCCGTTAGAAAGCCCAGACATCGCGGCATTCTAATTGTTTTCAGCCTTTCAACGTCGTAGACTTGTTGGAGATTCAAACCTCATTTGTAGCATAATTCCCTTCGTATTCATCGCGTCACTTTTGTATAGACTTAGGAGTGACCCAACAAGGTGCATTATTCCCCCTGCGGTGCTTAGCAACCCAATGGTGTGCTTTTAGATTGGGATCGATTGGCACTTGTAAGGCACGTGCCTCGTTTGACCACAATGGCATCCCTTCAAAAGTATACGCAACTGTTAATGGGAGTAGTCCAGTAAGCCAATAACTACTCCCTTACGGCCCTCGATAGTCGAAATGAAGAGTAGTCACAGTGAATGTATCTGCCGTTTGCCTGCCGCAATCGAATCCATGACGCCTGCTTGGCAACCAGATGTCTCTATCATTTGACCACACACAAGGACAAACTTCTTGTGTGTCTATAACATGTGTCATTGCCATTATACGCATTATTGACGGGACGAGTCACGAGCGACATCATTCTACGTATCACAACATCACTGATGTCATTTTCAATCAGGATTATGACAGCTGACTTCTCTTGAGGCATTTCCTGGCCATTATTCTAACTAAAATAGGATTAATTCCGATATGGCAATCTTCCTAACTATCGAATCTTACAATTTCACAATAGAATAAGCATTGTAATTCTGAAAGCACAAAAGGGGCTGAACTTTTCACGGTTACGCCTTTGCTTTGTCATTGCTGAAAGGGTTTCTGTAAACACGACTGCAGGACAGATAATGTGACTTTGAAATCCATCGTATGGATTTAGCCTTACAATACATGAGCATTCAAACAAGGGATGGAGCATCGGGGCTAGACATTCTCCACTTGTCCTCAGTTCCCTATGCGGACTCAAATAGTTAGTAGGAAAATGGAATACTTGATCTCTCTCATTGCAGCGCGACAGAAGCAATTTCTTTTTTTTTTCTTCAAGGAATTTTTTTATTAATAACTAGCCTGATGGAATTAGGCTAGATCGGGCTAGCAAGAAACACTCGAACACGGTTCTAATCATCAAAAGGAGGCCATCAAAATGCAAGTTAACAATTCTTTGTATATACACAGTACAATGCTCTTGATTTCAACCTTTACAGAGTTTCTCTCAAATATGATATACAGTCCAACCTGTATTAGCGGCCACCTCTATAGAGCAGCCACCTGTGTACAAAGGAAACTCTTCATAACTCCAACATAACACTTTCTATAGAAATCAACCTGGAAAGAAAGGTCATTTTCGCCATTTCCCAAAGGTGACCATTATAAACAGGTTTCACTGTATTATCAGTTTATTATACGATTGTAGCTAAGATGTAAAACATTAAACCTTCCCTTATCTCTTGGCCGTGCACTAACAGATGCGGGAAATCTCCTGAGATTATATACTAAAGGAAGTAGGGTTTTGGAGCATTCAAAAGATCGAATGGAACATCTGATGTTATCTTCTGAAAAGGTTGTTCTCCATTTTGGCTAATCACGTTTGAGTTTGATATCCTCGAACGTCACAAACAGCATTTTCAACAACATATCCATTGCCTTTGCAGTGCTTGTTTGTCAAGGGCCAGATACATTCCTGTGCCTTGGGAAGTGTTTCTAGACTGATTTCATCGAATACTTGATCTCTCTCATTGCAGCGCGACAGAAGCAATTTTATTTTATTTTTTATTTTTCCTTCAAGGAATTATTTTTTTATTAATAACTAAAGCAGTATCGCGTTGAGACAGCTACAAAACGGTAACAAATTACATAAACAACTTAACAAAATTTGAAATAACTTACAAATTTCATCATCATCTTGTTCACTTTTGTGTTGAATCCTGGCAGGGTTGCTATCTGAACTAAATTGAACTAGATCAGTGACAGACTATGAGTTAAACCATTTGTGCGGAGTCACACACGTCATCTCACAAACATAAACCATATATTTGTCAAATGTTAAAGAGATATGTACAGTTGTACACCCTTTCTGAAATTAAGAATGTAATTTTATCCACAATTATAAATGCTGGAAATTTTGTCATCATCCATATGCTTTGGTTTTGCATAGCTCTGCTGTGCAAATCTACAAAATTTCTTTTCGAAATTGGTCACAAAATTACATCTATGCAATAAGAGAACAAGTAAATTTAGGAAACTGTTTCTTGGCTCCCTTCCTCGTCAGCATCAGAATTGTCTCCTGTATCCAGGAACAGATGCTTCTCAATCTTCTTCACTTTAAACAAGGGTCTGCTCGGTGTTGCCAACATTTGAATGACCCATCTTGCTTCTCATCGGTATTTTCCTTGGGCACAATTAAGTAATGAGCGGTTTATAATCCACTTTGATTTCACTGCAACTTTTCTTCCTACAATGTAGACAAAATATACTAATTATTAAAATTGAAGCCGTGCAAACGTGCGAGAAATCATGCAAGGACAACTTAGTCTATACAAATATCATAAGTACTGCCCTGGAAACACAAGACGTCACGATGACGTCCGATGGACGCTTTACAACGTTTGGACGTCGTGAGTATACGTCTTAAAAATGTCTTTTGTTTACTCGGTGGTTCTTGAAGTAAATTGCAATCACCGTCATTGAACATAGAAATACAATACTCGCCTTATATATGTGTTTTCTTATTACTTAGTCAGATCAATTTGAGATTCTATAATATTCGGATATCTAATTAGTACCAATTGGATGCACAGTTAAGTTCGCCATCTGATGCTGATTAGTTTACTTCCATCATGCTCTTACCGTTAATTCGCGGCCTTTGGTCTCGATTGGAAGCAACATGGAGCAAACGAGGCCAGCCAGAGACACCAACGTATAGGTCAAAACAGTCAATCGAGGTGAAAAATGTGTCAACACCTAGAACGAAAGAAGGTATTCTGTATACAGTACATCACGTATTTGTTTCTTTTGCTCTTGTAGACATAACATGATCACCTTAGAAATGATAGGCCAGAGCTCATGCTCATTTGTACTGTAATACTCCGCATGCAGAGCGAGGCTATGACAATCAGAGGCAGACAGACTTGACGATACAGTGAAACCTGTCTGTTACGGTCACCTCTGCATGGGACCTGAGAAAAATGACCTTTATAGACAGATGTCCGGGTTTATTTCTATGGAAAGTATCATTTTGGGGTTATGAAGAGTGACCTTTATACACAGGTGGCTGCTCTATAGAGGTGGTCGCTAATACAGTTTTGACTGCATGCACATTCTCTGTACTGCACGTTTAAAGCGCGCAGGGACGAAGAGAGACCAAGTTTTCTCACTGATCCATGTCCGTAATGGAATGGCAGAACAATCGAAGCGATGATCATGTCTTCCATTTATGCGGTTGCTGGCTCATCCTCGGGGAATAAGTGATGGCTCACTCATGTGTATAGCGGCAAGGAATGAGGCAGGGGGAATTCCCGCCCTTGTTGTCTGTATAGAATGAGTCATTAACTTCATTTGTAGAATGAGTCTACTGTTCAGGATGATCAGTGGCGACAGTATACTTGCGGCTATCGAGATGACGGGAAGTCCGGATGTTCGAAAACGGGTGGGGGTTTGAAATCCTTCGCATTTACTCGCATGGATGGATAAACAGAGCTTAATCTAATCAGTGTTATGGATCTTCGCTTTCCAATGCGATCATGCGGTTACATTTGCTTATCAATCGATTTAGCAGATAAGTCGCATGGTATAGCCAGCGTACCCTCTATAGCGTAGAAAATAGACGGATCTACCTGTGTCCCCGGATTCAAGTGAGATGATTGCACTAGCTGACAGGTGCAATAATAGAAGATGCCGTGGATTGTTGGTGGCAAAGCATTAGTTCGACGGGAGTATGACCGACTGTTTTAAGTGTCGCTTAAATTAGTCCTGTATACTGGAGTGAGAAGAGCAAGGGCATCGCAGGAATCTGATCCAGCTGACATTGCACGCTTCGTGTTGTTCTTATAAGCAAGGCTGAGTCGTTTAGTGGCGCCATTCGATAAAAGGCAAGAGAGAGCTGTCATTCGGGGTTATGTCCTGGAAAGTACACAGACAGCGATAAAGCTGCATATATGGGTTATCTTCAGAACAACTGATCGAGGGCGCTGGTCATGCTCTCTACACTTTGTCTGAAGTTGAGTAGCCACTGCTCGTCAGAGTACAACGCAATGCAATCAAACATACGAAACCTGTTTAAAGTGGTCACATCCACCTTGGAGACCAAAACAGGTTTCACTCAATAGAAGGGGGTCCATGTATGTGTACTTTAGCAAGCAGTGTATCACTCATTCAGACAGAAATGAATAGTGACGGTGTCTATAGAGGCTGACAAACTGCAGGTTGTTCATACCAAAGGCAGGATCAGTAGTATAAGTGAGTGGTCTTAGGAGCAGGGGTATTTAGCTTGTCCAAATTCGAGTTTATACAACATATGAGAAAATAAGATTAAACCATGATTAAACATAGAAGCTATGATCTCAAGTAAGATGCCTGGACATAAATAACAATTGATAATAAACTGACGCAGTGATAATTATAGAGTTAATGAAAGTGAAGTTAATTAGAAGAAAATGTATTGCATGACATGAATGATTTGGCTGTGGCTGTTAGCGACCAGTTGAGGTTGAATAGAAGCGAGGCTACTTTCTACAATTATTCGTCTTGGAATTGTAAAATTGTCAGATTGTTATCGTAAGTCTCCGCGTGTGAGACAGAAGTCTGAAAGTTATTGACATTAAGTTTTTGTTGCGTTTGTTGGAGTTTTAGTTGTGCGAGAGATCGCATATCAAGGTACTGTTCTGTGACGTCGTTCATTTATCCCATTATTCGATTATTAATTCAGTTTTCATTGTAAATAATATCATTCCGCAGTTAGTTTGATTTTGGTTTATTTAGAGAAGCAAGTAAGAAAGCGCAGTTATTTGTTCTGTTGCTCCGAGCGTGTTTTCACTGAGTGTTTCTTGGCACTTTACGCTATACAACAAACTAACAACCCACAATGTAACCTGATGTCGGTTAAAGTGGTCTTGACCTAGAGGATTATAATCTGTAAGTCTATTATGTCGGCTGTGCTCCGTATTCTCTGACCTGTGCGACGAAAGGGGTCAACATGCAGCCGACGCGAGAAATCCCTGAGCACGAGCCTAGTGCCATACCTCTGATATGCGTCGGGTAAACCTAAAGAGCGAGACAGACAAGATGATAGCGTGCATGACTCTACCTATAAAACAGATCAGTTTCGACATAGCATGCTACATTGATACTGTGGCAGTCTCATCAAGCATTCACGTCAGCACTCAGACCGCCAATCAGCACCCTCCGTCAGTCGCTATAAATGTCTTGTATTTGGTAGCTTCATTCTCTTGCAATCTGTACTCTCGAGCCTTCGAACGGGCTGGCTAACCTCCGTCGTATCTGCCACAATTATATATATATCCAACATCATCCACTTGCCTATTCATTCGATCATACACGCAACCTACATATCCTACAATACTGTTGAAGGAGAAACATACTGTACATCATGCCTACTAACATTTACAAACACATGACCCTGCTGCAACCAAAAGTACAGTGCAACCATGTAAATATCACTACAGTTTTCCACCCACAAATCCTGATAATAAGTGCATGGGTCCTGATAGTAAGCTGTTTAAAATACCGTAGTTGATGCTGACAGAGCTTGGTTCTCAAAGAGAAGTGATATTGAGTAATATTAACCGAGGTGATATGACTGTACCTAAAAGGTCAGCTGCTAAAACAAAATGGGAAATCTTATGAAACCAATTGCTAAAGACGTTACAACCTGGTCGAGGTAAAATTTGCTACGTTGATTTAGTACTGCTCAACGGACAGACTGTTTCTGCTGCTGGTCTTTGGTAGTCTTACCTCTGGTGTGTAGATGTACCCTCCTATGTCAGCAGCAGCAGCAAAACATCGAACGCCAAACAGGATAAGAGTTGTCCACACTTTACTGCAAAGAAAAATAGTTTAAATTGCACATGTTATAAGTATATATAACGTCGATGTTTCCCTTAGTCGAACATTGCATGTAAAACGCGATGTCCTGGGTAAAATCAAAATAGGGGAAATTCGGCTGTATTTACTTTCTGTTGGTTTTCATTCAAGAATTATAAAGGAAATAATCTGGACGGTTTTTAGATTTCACGTTGAGCAATAAAAAGATAGGGGAGATTATTTTAACGGGAAGTACTGTTTAATGACACTACTAAAGGCCAGTTTACATGAGCAAGTTTTCCTTGACAAGTTCAGGCTCCTTGACAAGTTGTAATACTTGACAATGAATAATACTTAGATATACATTAATTTAAATATAATTAAAACTGCTATAGCTTTGTTTGTAAATACAGCAATAACAATTAAAGTTAAATGTGAGCATTTAAGAAATAATGACGTCACACTAGAATTAGCATAATTATGCTGATCTCACCTTCCCGTACAAATGAATAACATCGAAAATAGAATGGCCTGGAAACCAAACCCAATGGCTTGGAGTCGCTTTCTACCAACAGTGTCAGCCAGACAAGCCACTAAAATCACACCTTAAAAATAAGAAAAGATAACACTGTAAGACAATAAACCATTTTCACAAGCTACCATTTTGGAAAAGCAATGGCCAGTGCATTATGGGGAAGGTTGATGTCTCTGATTTCAGAATATGAAGGAAGTTGGATTTGATACTGATGCAGGTTTCTTCAAGCTGCCCTACTTTGCCCAAACATATGATTTTCGTGTTTTGGGTCAGAAACACAGTTTCTTCGCTGCTTCAGGCACTCAAATTGTCCCACAATGCACTGGTTTTCCCATAATGGTAGCTCGCGAAGAAGGTCTATTGCATATTACATAGTAACATATAAATTTGGCAAAGATTGTCTATAATCAATTAGACATGTTTTGCCATCAAATTAGGCAACTATTCGCTTCTTTTGTATCTACTGATTAATTTCTAATGTTTCATACAAATTCAACTCACTTCAGTGTTAATAGTCTAAAATTTGTGCCATAATTGTGATTTCAGTTCTGGAATATTTCCATTTTATTAAACGCATAATGCTTCAAGTTAGAAAGGCTAACATCATAAATATATTTTCGCTCCAGCGTTAAATGTCTAGCTATGCTAAACGTTGAAACGAACAGGTTAAATATGTACAACCATGTACGTACACACACCAGCAATCCGACATCATTTCAATTAGTTGTATGTATGTATGTATGTTTATTTGTTCTAAGAACAGGCAATTCCAGGGAAATTTACATTTCCACTTATGTAAAGCCTAACTACAAGTACAGACACTTATTTGACAGCGCTGAAGCCAGCTAGCGGCATTTTATCTATATACAAGGCAATTGGAAGAAAGATCTGTGTTCTTCAATAGCCGTCTAAATTTATACAATGACTTTTCTGTCACAAAATGTTCGGGAAGGGCGTTCCACCATGGGACAACTCTGTGTATAAATAGATGCTGGGAGGAGGTGAGTTTGCAAAAACAATTGGTTTTTAATGAAATAGTATATACATGTAATTAATAATAATCATTTTGTATCTTGGATATCATATTTGACTGCTGAGTTGCTTACTTGCAAAGTCAGCTGTCAAGACATACAAGAAATGGACGTAGTCTGTGTATTCTAGCTGCTTGCAATATCGACAATTTCCAAACTCTTCCTTTGGTATCGGAGACGAACCTATAAAGCACAGTATTCGCATCAGTTGGAAAAACTCATCCCTTCGTTAACTTAGTATTTGCTATATTTTGTAGTTGTCTTGTTTTCGATTTGCTTGTCAATCTGTTTGTTTGTTTGCTTGTTTGTCTTATTATTTGTTACTTGTTTGTTTTATGGATAGTTACTAGTTTCTTTGTGTGTATTTTTGTTTATTTTCTGGTGTATTTATTTGTTTGCCTGTCTGTTTGTTACTTGGTTCACCTGTCCGTCCGTCCGTCTGTTTGTTTATTTGCTTGGTTTTTGTATATTTGTTTACTTGTCCGTCTGTTTGTTTGTTTGTTTGTTTGTTTGCTTGATGTTTGGCTGGTAGTCGATTAATCATATAATCTGGTAGTTCCATGTGAAATTGCTTACGTTCAATCAGTAGATGTGTACACATCATAATACGACTCACCATAGCAGCCATATCCACTGGAGAAAAGTGCTGTTGTCAGTAGGGCTAAACCGTAGATGTTAAAATGAGATGAAAACCTGCAGAAGATCCAAATTACAGTCCAACCTGTTATAAGCGACCACCTTCATCAACGCATATACCTGTGCTAAGGGACCACTTTTGCTTTGAAGCAGTACCCTGCATGTACATTTGACTAACCGCCTCAGTCAAGCGACCAGTTTTAGCGGTCCCTTTGGTGGTCGCTAAAGACAGGTTAGGTAAGGACTTTGTTTGTAACAACCATTGTTAAAAAACCTTAACAGCAAAATTTTATGTACATGATCTATTTAGCTTTTATTTTTTGATATCGGAGTTAAAAATATAGTTACTGCTCTTTAAGTGATTTACGTACGACCCTGTGGAAGCAAGTTGTAATTTTATTATTTTAAGCTATATACAGAATGCAATAAAATCTTCATATTAAATCTGTCGTTACCATATAATCCATAATAAAATGGTCGTCTTCCAATATTCTCCTCGGAACATTTCTTTTATGCTTCCTTGCTGTTTGGCCTGCAAATGAATTTACATATCAGGAATATGTAGCATCAGCAGTTTAGTACTTTGCAATCCGCTATTCTGAAATATCACACACAGTGGAATCCGATTGAACTGGATTGAACTGGATTGCGATACTTACTATTTTCTGAGCCTTCAATGTTCCAACAGGGAGTTCTTTCTTGTTATCTTTGGCCACTCTGATTAACATGGCGTTGGCTTTGTCTTGGAAACCATTGGCAACGTAGTAGCGAACAGACTCTGGAAGAAACTAAACTGAGACAATTTATTTCACAGCGGAGCCCATGATTATTTCAATTTTTTGCAATCGAAGTCACTAAAAACCTTCACGAATGTGTAGCGTATTTAACTAATCAATTTATTAAAAAACAATTTGGGGCTTCCGAACTAAGAGATGACCCATGATCATATTATGTAATCTATAACTTGTTGTTCCGCATTTCTGTAATTAATTGTTTTGCATTTCGTTTTGCGATATGGTCTAAATATATACTCATACTCATGTATTTCAACATAGAAATTGAACATAATTAATCCAGCAGTCATATTTATTGCCGTATGCACAATCCATATTGAAAAATAATATTATAATGAGATGTATTATCATACAGCATATCAGTGAATTAGTGTATAAATAGCTAGTTATGTAATATCTTCCCAAGATAATTACATCTAGTAAAACCTCTGACACGTTTTCATTGCAAGGAAATAGTTTAGTTTCTCTCTTTCGTTTTCAGCCGCACTACCTAGTTAAAATACCTACCCTTGCATTTAATGTCTAATTTTAGCTTTATCTTCTTGCAATAGATGACTTCGAATACAACGGGCAACATCACACATTGCCGAACATCAATCTGTGCAATGCCAATGAGTTGACCCTATGCACGACCCCAAATTAGCAAATCAAACGCTCTAACCAATAGATCTCAGAGAATTATCCTCATCATTCCGTTCCAAGTTAGATATTTTTAAAGTTAAGCTAGATGAACATTATTTAGCTACAAATATGATAATAAAGTGATTGCAGAAGTAACTGTATATAAAGCATAGAGTACGCCATACTGAGTCTTTTCCACCTATAACTTATAGCGCATGATTTTTATAAATTTTACTATTTTATTATAAGAGGCAGAGTGCTCAAATTTGAAAATGCCTTAATTATTGAAGAAAATGATGATCTTATACTCACTAAGTATAAAAATCAAAAGCGGAGAGAAATGAAAAGAAATGATTACGGACTGTTGCAATACTTGGACGAAATCGCTGTGAATAGTCACAACCCTCCGGAAAACACAAAATGGAGAAATACTTCGATTAATGGTGTGCAGATGAACTCACGGTAATCGTAAGGATTTCTGAAACGCTAAATTCATTTTTGCGCATCTGAAGTGTGAGCGCATGTGCAGTAGACAAATCGGCGGGCTTTTCAGGTCATCCTTAATATTTATCAAACAATTTGTAATTGAGCATTTATCATTCATCAATCATCGATGATTGGTGACTTACGATTGATAGACAGACAACTACAAATGACGGAATTGACGAGAAGAGCAGCTGCCATCTCCATCCAAGTGTTGGCATGACAAACATGGCGATAATGATCTCAACACAAGTACCCGCTGACCAGAAGAGCTGAGAATGTAAAGAGAATCTGATTACAATCCAATCTATCTTTAAAGCGACCACTTGTGTTAAGAGATCAGCTTCAATTGGCCCTTGCTAAAAGCAAAAGCAATACTGTTTACCTGTCTTGAGAGACCACCTGTCTCGAGAGACCACTTGTGCCAAGACAACATCTATAAATGATCCTTGAAAGCTAAAACAATACTACTTACTTGTCTTGAGAGATCACCTACGCCAAGATACCGTTTTGTTCCTTTTGCTGGTCGCTCAAGACAGGTTTTATTTTAATGTAATCACAGTGGAGGACGAAGAGACGAAAGGTAAAGATGGAGGCTTTCGGATTCCACATAATATGATATATTTGATAGACAGGTTGCTGGCCCACGACAGGGAGAGATGGCAGAGTTCCAAGGAGTACATATGCTCGTTGGTACCAGAGCTCTATATCGTGAGACACAGCGTAGATAAGAGGACAGACAGAGCTGTTAACGCGACGAAGTACAGACGGCAAAGAGAATGACTACAGGATGACACAGATACATATTCTTACAATCACGTGACTACACAATGACGACATCAAGTTCACACTGACCGGGCGTCAGCCACTACATATACGATGAATTACAAACAATATCCAATGGAGGTTATCAGCAAGTAAACTGCAACTGCGCACGTGTAGACTATAGGCATCCTATAGGTACAAGTAGTTGACGAACTTCTTGCCTTGTCTAATGTCACGGATGTTCTTTGTATGAAAGAGGGGAGAAATGTGATGTCGTATAATCCATCTATGACGCCTTAATTATCTACATTGTTCTATCCTACTAATAAATTTAACTGTGTAAAAGTTGTTGCTATATAAGATTTGCTGTAATTTTATGGATTCAGTTTTTGGTTTGTATTATGTGAATTCTTACTGTTGAATTCCTAGCATTATCTCTCTTGCGTGAGTCGTTAATGTTTCTTATTTATATATATAACACTCTCTATAGGACACGTTGGACTGCCATCCAAACTAGATAGATATCAAAGTGATTCTTCCGGGCTGTTGCCTTGTGCAGGATACGACCCATACCATCATGTGGGCTACCACAAGCACCCTCAGATCCTGGGTTAAATTAAAAATGTACTGATTGAAATATACAGCTGTGTACAAGTAGAGTACACATGATATCAGATGAAATAAAAGTAGCTTCACAATTGTGCATAATTAAACATAAACATACCGAACTAAGATTGATCGTTAGACCTCTTGCTTTAATGGGCAGAAACTCCACGATCAAGGTTGTTCTAAAATGGAAGAAAAACACTGAAGTCATTATAGTTTGAATTAATAAGAAGCATTACATATTTAAGGGTTAACCTAACATATTTAAGGTTCTATCCTGATTTTTGTTTCCAACTTCTTTAAACGTTGTGAATAGACCATTTTCACAAGCTACCATTTTGGAAAATGCAAGTGCATTATGGGAAAGGTTGATGTCTATGATTTCGGAATACGGAGAAAATTGGATTTGATACTGATGCAGACTTCTTCAAGCTGCGCTACTTTGCTTAATTAAATGATTCTCGTTAATATTATGGGTCAGAAACCAAGCTTATTCGCTACTTCAGGCACTCAACTTGCCCCACAATGCATTGATTTTTCCCATAATGGTAGCTCGTGAAGAAGGTCTATTTGCTTTTGATATTCGCTCCAATTTTGAATAAAAGAAATAACGATCACTTCATTAGCCTATACTATACCAATTGTAAAGTAAAATCTGCTTTACCTGTAGGTAATTTCTCCTTTTGTTTCTCTATCACTGTTCAACCATTTTCCTTTTTTATTTTCCATTAGTGACTCAATATACCAGCTAGTAAATTATTATGAATTAAATATATGCTCAATATAATTTATATAAACTCAAGGGTCTTCTAATCAAAACTATTTTGCTTACAGGATGACCCCAAAATCGTATTTGTCAATTCTAATCTATTGTATCTATTATTTTGAAAACCAAACATGCAAATCAAGCAAAAAACAAACAAAAAAACAAACAAGCAGACAAACAAACAAACAAACAAACAAACAATAAGTTCGTGAGGTCGTTGCTATGTAATAGGAAATGCACTACAATTTCTCTGAGACACGTCCTATATTCGACCTACCCTTGAACGACTCCTCCCATTGAAAATCCCACCATGCCCCTAAGAAGTAGCACCCACTCGTAGCGTGGTGAAAAGGTACTCAGCATTCCATACAAACCGACGCCAAATGTTGCCATGACAAGAACCTACATTAAGAAGTATAACATACTAATTAGTAGTGCCATGCTAATGAAACTAATAAACTAAATCAAGATGGTGGCATAACACAATATCAATATAGACACTTAAAAGAAAGCAAAGTCATTATTATTCAGAGTTGATCTAAACGTTTGAGATGTAAAAGAGAGATATTCAAATAGCTGCTAGACACTCGTAAGGTTCGTGTTTTTTCTGAATCTCTAGTCGTGTCTTTCTATCTCTCAAATGTTTGGAATACTTCACAGTTTTGTAATTAATTTTTAGTTAACTTTCGGAACACATATTGCTTGCATTTCTTCACAAATTTTGCTGCTATTTCACACAAGTTTTAAATGGAATACTGTACAGTATTGTACATTCGATCGTTTCCTACCTTCTTTCGTCCAAATTTGTCACTAAGGTAACCCCAGAAATACGTCGAGAGAAACATTCCTATGAACACAACCTGTAAAAAAGAGAAAACTAATCAATTAAACGAACATTGGAATTTAATCCATTTGAATTTCTCCACATCCCTACTGTACAATTCAGCTTAAAGCAAGATTACTTCTGAATTTTAGGCATCTATACACCAGCTGGCCGCTTGCTTCTATTACGCTGTAATTTAAATACCGAACATAGAAATTATTTTATAGAAACATTGTATAACGTAAATGAAACCTATGTATTTGATTTAAGTGCCATTGTAAATATGTTTACTATTTCGCAATTATCTGAACTAAATCATTTTGGAAAGTTCGTCATCAGTAGCTTCAAAGAAAGAAGTTTGTATAACGCGTCGTTAGCCCTTACTCGCTGTAATTAGATCTTTTCTAAACACCATATTTTTGGTATATTGGACAAACTACATATCATATCTCCTCTGCCTCTTACGAAGCATCAGGGTCTATGGTCGAAGAGCGAAACTGAAAAGTAGATTCACAGTTACTATGCGGTGATCAATATGGCAATCGAGACCCTTGGTCCCTACGGCCCCCTTTCAGATTGTTTGTTGAAGAATTTGCCTCGTGAATTGACATTGCTAACGGAGAAAGGGAAGCTTGCTCCTTTTATTCCAAAGAAATAGCATTGCTATTCAGCGTTGTAGTGCCATAAATGTAATGGATTTACCATGGCTGATGACGTATTTTTAAAAATATCTTAGGTAGAATAAGCTATTTTAGGGGATTTGCTCATTAAATAAGACCGTTTTTTAATCATATGACTTTTTAATGTCCTATATGTTATGATATGTTAGTTGCTAAATATGATGAAAATAAATTAGCCGCATCAATTTCTGAAAAATGCCTATAGAAGGTTGTTGATCTTCCATAAAACAAGTTTGGATTTATGCAATGATAGATCTATCGCATCGTTTCTGAACTCATTGATTTCTATGTGGTGTCTAGGTTTGAGAAAATAGAAAAGCTACAGTCCTATATGCTATTTTATATCGACAGAACCGGCACTTTATCAGTTTCAACCAAATCGGTATATTTGTGATCCCTTATAGATAGCACTTGGCTACATTCAGTTATTATTTTACCGTAGTCAAGAAGGCTTCGTGCCAATGGGTGAGCATCCATTCGCATCGCACGGCGGGGCCAAGAATAGCCAAGATGGCCATCTCCATCGAATCCGCCATCTGAAATGAAAAATCTCGTTGTAAAGTGGAAGTAATTCATTTGATTAGCCACATGTGTTTCTACGTCACACTCAGTGGACAGTGCAAAGCTCAAAGCAAGGTTGTTCGTACATAGAAAAGGCTAGAAATGCATATGTGAGCAAATGATAGGTGTTGGTAGTTAACCCAGATGTTCCCAATTGTACTGGAATATTTAATTTCCTTCTTCTTTAGTTGCCATACTTATGATTCGTTTGACTAGAATTGAACTGGATCTAACGATGAAAGAACAACGAATTGATATTGATTTTAGAAAGCTTCGAATTGGGCTGACGTGTTTATATAAAGACGATTTTGTAATTAATTTTAAACCTCTATGCTTTGTAGTCTAGAAAATAAATTATAAAACCTTGATGTTAATTCAGATTCATCAGCAGTTCTGGGAGGTCATAGGAGTACCCAGTCATGCACGTTGCGTCACCACAAGTCTGTGCTAAGAGACCGCTTATTATTTATGTCCAGGGTTGGTACCGAAGAGAGGCGGGGTAGTTAAATCAAAGTTTGGCAACACTGAAGGTTGGGTAATTTAATGCACAGTGATAACAGTTTTTAGTGGCGGTATACTATCTGCTGTTCTGTCCACATTTGTTATATATTATGTAACTTTTAGCGGCTGGGTAATTTTTTTTCTTAGCTACCTGACGGTTGGGTTTCTGAATTATCCTCGTCTCGAATCATTGGTTGATTGAAAATATTCGTACTGTAAGCTAATTTAGTAAGCAAAACCTGTCTTAAGCAACCACCTAACTTAAATGACAGCCTACTTAAGAGACCACTTTCAACAATCAACGGCTCGAACAATACAGTTTACCTCTAAGCGACCACCTGTGTTAATTTATCACTTTCTGTTGGTCTTTTGGGTGATCGATTAAAGACAAGCTCGTATTATAACAATTGTTATTGTAATGTAATGTAATGTAATGTAATCATTAATCATGTAATTATGTAATGATGTAATTATGTAATCATGTAATTATTTGAAAAAATAAAAATAATTAGCAATGATAATAGTTATGAATGTATCTTAATTCTGTAAGAATTATATAAAGTATTTACATTACTTCACGTTACGACATTTTTCTTTGTTGAATTACTGGCTTTCGTTTTTGGTCTATATATAGCACATATATATGTATATCACAACCTAAGGTTTCACTTCGGTTACAATGCTCTTCTTACCCATGCTAAACCAGCAAGACTAAGGAGCTTGACTTGGAACCAGCCAAAACCAAGCTTTTCGATTGCCTCATCGACAGTGAATTCAGGATCTCCTACAAAACAAACGCACGCTGGAGAATAGATAACCAATGAACTTTTTTAAATCTGATATATAAAAGCAACCTCAAACGCTAATGATATCCTAATTCATTTTTAAAGTGCAAGGCGATATAGATATATAAATACAAATAGAGACAAGACTAGGTGTGCACATTTGCGCATATTTGTTTATTTTTCTTTTATAAAGACAAACTTTCCTAAAAGTAAATTAACTTTAACTAATAAAAACTATGCATGTCAATAGCTACTTATAAAATCTACAGTTAAAATACTTAAAACTAAATAAATAGTAAACTAAATAAATATTTGAATTGAATTTTTAACCAGTAGGAGAAATGTAACTCATTAGGACAAATAATACAAAATAAAAGTACTATTTACAGCTAACAGTATTTGATACAAAATGAATTCTATTATTTATTAGCTTTTAAGAAAACGTGACACTATGGCTTAGCGAAAGTGAACTCTAGAAAAGCTTTGTATTCCCAAGCAATACCCGTTATGTATGCAGAAGCTTCTTCCAGTAAAACAGCATCAAATATGCGCTAAAGCATTCGAGTATACAGGTCAAAATGACCCCGACGAAAAGTTACTTAGCTACATTTCCTGTCCTGCTGTCATATCTCCAGCTCTTTCATAATGAAGGAATTAATTAAGATCCCCTTCCAAGAGATATATAACGCAGTCTTGCTTAGGTTTATATTATTATTTGTCTATTGCAAATCACGAAAGTAAAAAAGATATGGTTTAGCGGCTATGATGCTTGACTACCAATGAGACGTCACGGGTTCGATTTCCTGTCCAACCGACACTTATAGTATATTATTCGCTGTATTTTCTGCGGCTTTAATTAATTGACAGAGGTCCAAATGAAGACAAGTTATTGGCTAATTGAGTTACCCTAATTAATTAAGCAACGACTCGTTAATTACCTAGCTTCGTATGAATAGCTTATAAGACGGGTATAATTCAAGAGGGTCAGATGATAACTTAATCATGATCAGCATCATCATTATCATCAATTATACTGATATTCGGCAAGCTAATTAAATCTTTTGATAGATGATACAAACGAAACTCAGATTACTAATATCAAAAATAAACATATATACCGAGGATAAAGGTTATATGATATATATGAGATTGCAATTTGTCTAAAACATCAGGAACAGATTTATGCTCTAAAGTGCATATACGACAAAGACGCTTGAAACCCGCCGGGTCCACAATTTCCTTGATCGAACCTGAGAAGCTAACCATACTTATAGCCACAGCGTTTTCGTTTGTACATAAGCTGTTAGTTTCAAGATAAATATCAAAACATACGATTGGAATACTTCTAATCGTTAATCTGAATTTGCAATTCAAAATTATGGTCCATTTCCGAAGGAAGCAATTATTTTGACAGTATTTCTGCCTGGCCAGATATTGTAGCGGCAATTAACTTGAGAACAATGCTTCACGCTTACTGAATTTCGTATCAAAAATTGTCTGGACTGTTCGTGGCAATGTAGCTTATGCTATTTTCAGAAATATTTCGCTAAATTCTACAAGTCCAACGCACGTGACTTTCTTTCAGAATAATGGCGTTGCTTTGTTTAAATTCAACGAATCTAACTCAAAATACCTGCTACGTCAGAAAGAAGCGATGATTTCTCTCCTTCGCTGCCATCTTCTGCCATAACTGTTATAACATGGATTGCATTCCGTTCGACTAAGGTTTTAATATCCTCTGATGTGCGGTGTATATGTAAGCATGGCTAACCCAGCTTCTGTGACATTGTCCGCTGGAGAGAGCCCTGTGCTTTCTCGATCGCTCATTGTATAATGCACGCAGTTGATCATTGGTCTCTGGGGTGCTAAGCCATTCTTACGGGTACTCTAGAAGCTTCTGAGACGTTTGCTTCCAACTGTCTCCCTCTTTCATCTTTTCAAAATAAAATAAAGGATTCAAATCTATACTGGTATTTATCATCTCTTGACTGAAGAACTGAGCAATTTCATGCGAAACAAATGGAATCTTATCTGATTTCTAAGACCTTTTAATAGACATAAGATTTTTCTCTTCTGCTCCATCTTATAGCGAGAGAAGAAGGTATGCTAATACGCAAATGAAGCAAGTGCAGAATCAAGTTAATCTATTTTACAGTTATAAAATATATATAAATCAATGATGTCCTATAATGAAGATGCTGGAGGCGTGTTAGATTGTACCGTATCTGAATGAGGTTCAGCTCTTTGGTTTGTTCGTCTCTTGGTCAATCGATCTCTTCATGGATCGGTAGTTCGCTAAGCTAAAAGGTCAACGGAACGATGCATCTGACCTCACATGGTCACCAGCAATGATCAGCTTACTTCAAAATTGACACATTTGCGTCGCTATCTTATGGTTTACAAGTTTGAGATTAGTTTGTGGGTTTGTCTGGATTTGTTTGTGACTTTTATGATGCAAGCGTAAATGAGCAAGATCTTCTTGTGAGAAAGAGCGTCGTTTATAAGATCACGTTGCTACTTGCGCATTGTCTTGGCATTGGCAAGATAGTAGCGTATTCCACTATCAACGATGAAAACCACGACTCTCCAGCTACTTGCATTGATTGCAACAGTTCTTCCATTCTTCCGATCATCGCTAGGTATGGCAGCATGCATAAGCGCACTTCTTTCCTTCAAATACCATGACTGCTTGTATTTAGTAAGTAGTTGCTGTCTGCTTTGAAGCAAGGGGAGTTTCAGATGACTTTCTCAAAGTTGTTTAACACCTATTTTGATTGCAACGTACACCTGTGGCTCCCTTCCTGGAGTGCCTGGTAAAATATAATAATTGCAGATATGATCTACAGTATGTACAAAGCCATGCTTTCCGTCGTGTTTGGAAAAAGGAATACAATATGCATTCTGACGTACTTTGAAAATTACCAGAGGCAGTATTTGTAGGGAAACATCAAAGCAGAATACATGAAGAATATACTATACTACTATACACTGAGCAGTAAATAATCAATTCTAAACCTACTTCATGGATGAAATGAGTTGCTATACCGAGCTGAATGTATTTCGCACGAACTTTATAGCTACATTTTAACGGGTTTTTAGTCTATCATTATTTATCTCTCCGTCAACAGTAATTATGCTATATCGAACTTAATGTTTGGGCAAAGGAAGGCCATTATCGAATGAATGCTCTTCAATTACGCCATCGTCTCCATTTCGATCCTACTAGAAGCCTACGGATGCCCTCCTCCGTCATTCCTTGAACTGATTTATACTTTGTTGTCATACAGGTTTAAAACGATAGACCTACCTATTTTGATCAATATTTTAAGCTCTCGAGTACCTTCTTAAGCACTTCTTCATTTTTAGGCACTCTATAGTATTTACTGATATTAATTTTATTTGGTAGTGTATGTAAAAATTGAACAAAAATAATTGCTCTCCATTGTCACAAAGTAAGGGGTAAGGTTAATAGCAAGTATTGCAAATATTTCTAGAGTAATTTTATAGTTCTATAAAAATTTGGAAATTTATTATATATTAAATAAAGATAATAAAATATAATATATAATAAAATAAATTATATGGAAATTTATTATATTGTATTACACACTTTTACCAGAACTACTTTTGTGAGTTTCTTTTTTATCTGAAAATAAAAGAAAACTTGTTAACTAACGTTGCTATAATATTCAACCAGAAGTTTTGCAAATACAAAGACGCAGATGAAGATGATAAATTTTGCTATGAGAATCCTTGAAAACCCTTTCTATGTATCTATTATTAGGAAGTGAACATCAGATGGTGACATATTGGGGACAGAACAGTGCAAAAGAGCATGGTGAGCCTGTAGAAGAGAAGCCACTAAGCTACGTTTGTGCTCAGACATCTCCTTATGATATCGTCATCATTGGCTTCGTTGATAAATATTTCGACGAAGAAAACAAAGGTAAGAGTCCTTGGGTAAGAGTAAGGCGTACGCCCCAAATCAT
Organism: Calvadosia cruxmelitensis; assembly: GCA_900245855.1. NCBI lineage: Eukaryota > Metazoa > Cnidaria > Staurozoa > Stauromedusae > Kishinouyeidae > Calvadosia > Calvadosia cruxmelitensis. The sequence goes on from OFHS01000228.1 coordinate 51,328, forward strand.
AGATCTAACGAATAATATTGCAAATAAAGCTTAAGTATAGAATGTCGCGAAATAGCAAACTTGCAACGAAGATGCTATGCACGCATAAAACTATAAGTATAACAAATTTTATAAGCTTTACAATTGATAGCGTTTCCAGGAAGGATTATGCTTGCTATACTTGTTTTTGTTTCATTTCCGTTCCTTTAATTTGTAGTTAATAACATTATCCAAAAATATTAATCAATTCATCATCTCCACAAATTATACGAATTCAGTATTCTTGCCTAAATTATTGTTTGGATGAAATCTGTCTTTGAATGTGTGTTGCTATACCGCTTTGCGTACCTAAACGGTGAGGTTCATTAGCTGAAATATAATTTTTCTTGCAGATTCACTGCCTGGAATGAGCTTCAGCAGTCACTGTCATTCCAAACCGAGTTATCAATACAAGTCACTGCTGAGATGTCCAGCAATCAGCTGGGGAATAAAAAGATGCCACAAAGCTGGAAAGAAAGTATTAATCGGGATTGGTGGTCCGCATGCTCACAATGAGTTTGAAAGTGATTCCATGGCAGAAAAGTTTGCTGATAATATTTGGAACTTATTCCTCGGAGGTTTTAGATATCCATGGCTTCGACCATTTGGAGGGTAAGTCAATTTTGTCTGAGGGGATTGTATGTATGCTGTCAAGCGACAAATATTTAACAGGCCAGAGCAATCACTCGCGGTAATAACTTTCAATCAATTTCAACAACGTAGTCGCCCGAACACGCGTTCAAGACCAACTACCCAGAATTAACATAAAGTCATGGGCTCTAGTTGAACCTAACAATG
>OFHS01000229.1:17305-52135 GCA_900245855.1 Calvadosia cruxmelitensis
TCTTGATATCTCTTACATATGCTTTGCTTTTTGCTGCTGATCAAGATGGTGGGAAAATTGAATTGTCAGAGAAGCTGGAGGAAACGGAAAGTCAAAACAGAGAGCTGTCAAAGCAAAATGAAGGACTGAGAAACAAGGTGAGCTTTTAATTTATTAACAGAAACATTCAGTCAGTCAATGGGGCGTTGATGAAGCTGTTTGCCTTGGCTTGTTTCTCAGCTCACTGTAGCCAGGCAGCAACTACACACACATGCCAGACGACAGACGCCATACGGCCATGTTAAGTCTAAAGTCAGACAAGTGAGATTTTTACCTCTGATTTGCATTCTACTGTCGTTCTCCTTGCTGTTTGTATTCATCTGTTGAACTTGCCATCTTATCCTTCCAATGTGCAGCACAGCCGATCTACTAGTGCCCAGCCAACTCAGAGAATTGATAGCCGTGCTCAAGACCAGATGACTCCTGAGCCAAGGTATTGCCAGCCAATGAGCAGACTGCTCAGCTGTGGAGGAGTGTTGACACATGATTGGTGAGTCATACTAAGTGTCGTCTGACGAATTTAATTGTTATGTTTTGTAGGTTTGACCGCCCTACATCTACCCCTACCCCTGCTCTGCCCCAGCCGAGGTAAGAGACTGTATCATGGCCGTGCTGTCAATCGTCATTGCAGACAATTTCCTGCTTGTTATCGTATCATTAAGTCTTGTCACCATTAAAGGTACGCCCTCCGCCAACGTTAAAATAGAGAAATCAGTCTTGGGAGTAGACTGACCAATGCCAAGTCATACTTTGTGCTGGCCTACATCACGTGACTGAATATCAATCATATGTGCTTGCTTCTTTCAGGTATGGACATAGTCTGTTGGAGAATGTGCGCATCGAAAAGGAGGACCTGTAAGTTTAACAATAATGAAATACTGATTTTAATATCGCACCGATGGATTCTCAATTTTCACTGGATCATCTCCTCATCTTGCACTCATCTGCTGTATGCCAATGCAGACGCTAACTGTGAGGAATACACACATGTAGCACATGATGCTTATTTGTTGTAGTAAGAACCAAGTGTCTCACTTGCAAGACGAAGTCAATTCAATGAAAGATGAAGTAGAGGAATACAAGCAATTGGTGAGTATCTTCCATGTGCTTCCTAGGGGCCCTGACTAGACAGCCGCGTCTCAAGTTGACGGATTTCCTTAGTACTCCCTCATTTGTCTCAAGACATGTCGGACGCATCTCTTCCAAGACGGGACGATGTCATCACACAACCACATGTCAATGTTGAACTGCACACCACATGATGATGATACTTTTTATAATATAAAATGACGTTGATGGCTCAGTCCCTGCGGTAGATGGCTTAAATGCGTGTCCAAGCGACAGCAATTCTTCTCTGCCATAAACACGAGGGTGACAGTCTCCCGTTTCACGGATCTCCATATCTCCGCTTCTCCTTGAGGTGAACCATATAGGCGATCCGAGACAACCAAACTAGAAATAAAGTGAAAGCTAAGCAGTTAAAAATTAAATCGATGGAATAAATAAACGTGTTTAAAAGCAAGAACTGAGTAAAAATATGATGTAAAAGCGCAATAAAACCAATCTCTCCGGTGTAAAAGAGATGCGTTTGCAGGAGCAAAATATAAACATGTCCGCAGCCAGTGAGGCGCGACGCCTCCATGATAATTTATTTATAAAATGAAGTGCTCTGTGTGTGTACAAATGATTTTCACTGGAAATGTCAAACAGTTGCGATTTTTGAAGGGAACTCATATGCATAATGGCGATTAACTTCTGTTGATTTATTGAATAAAATTATATTTCACCACAAAGTAACAATTGAAAAGTAAATATGCAAAGGACCTTTGATGGTATTTTACAGCATGCGGTGTATAAGAATGGTCTCAGCTGCTCGCTAGTAATGGAGACTTAATAAGTTTATTTAACATTGTCACCAGCACTTTGAGTACTTGTAACTAGTTACATTAAAGGAGGAAGTTTTACAGCACTGAATGTCCCTTTGTGTCATGTCTTTTAAGTTGCGCCGCAAGGAGCTGGACCACGAAGAAGACCTCCAAGCAATCCAAGCGCAGATCACAGGAACGCAGAAGTAAGTCGAACGCCGAGGGAGGGGATGATAGGTGATAGATGGATAGAGTGTGTCATCTTGTCACGTGATGTCTCCCTCGAAGGAGCAACATCCAAGAGAATGTGGAATTGATCAAACTGCAGCGCGAGGTGAAGGACAAGTCACGCCGATTACAATCGCTGCAGTCCAACTACGAATCTGTCGATCAGACGCTGACCAAATTGAAGCAGAGTCACGAGGAAGTGCTCAATGAAATGGAACAGCTCTCTACGAGGCTGACAGATGTAAGAATGCCTGTCCGCACCACACCCGCTAGCGCGCCCTCCTACCCGCACAACTAGCAGCCCAGTGCGTCATTGGGTTTTGATTTATCACACAGGAACAGTCTCGATCTGCTGCTTTGCAAAGCGAACTTCGGAAAGCTACTGTGATCCACAATGCCGTAGCTCAAGTGAGAAGCACGTTCTCTGGATTTTGTTGGTGTTTAGTTTGCGGCTCAATTTCGATGAAGGCGCTTTTAATGGTTGTTGTTGTTGTTGTTGTTGTTGTTGTAGAAGGACGACCAGATCAAAGACCTCCGCTCTGAAGTGGGACTGCTGAAGGATGCCCATCAGAAACTGATGAAAAGGTGGGATGATATTTGCTGATTGAGTTGACTGTGTGCCATGCGCTGGATTTGGCTGTGAACAACGCCCTGGTCGTTTTATGTCGCAGCACCTTCACTGTCCAACGCGAGCAAGAGTTCCGCAGCAAAGAGAAGCAGTACGAGGTGCGCCAATCGATCCCGTGGCTGTGTTGTGTCCGCCGCATTGTCGACTTCTGCGTGTTGTCTTCATGCTGGCTCTTGTCTTTGCGGCTTTCACTTATACAGTTGAAGATGGCCGAATTGCAAAATGTCATCCAGGCCGACGTCACGCAGAAGAACGACCTGCTGGACCGACTCTCCCAGGAACAGGGTGAGAGCACGTGCATTATCCGTTGCGTGGGTATGAGGCCATATTATGATGGCAGCATGAACGGTCGTCTCGTCGTTGTTCAGGTTCAGTCGACAAGACGTCAAGCGAGTACCGCCAATTGCAGGTGGCGCATCTGACCTTGAAGGAGGAATACGATGAGATGAAACAGAAGATGATGTTCCTTGAGATGGTAATTGCCTCTCGACCAATCCTGTCGCCGCTTTCATTGTCACGTGATATGTCTGTCATTCAATGCATGTATGGTTAATCTGCGCAGGAGAGCAAGGTCGACTCTGGTGAATTGCGCGAGGCGCTGCTGCTTGTTCAGGTAAATGTGTAGATAGCCTGTGTCGTTTCAACGATTGCTGCATGCCAGACCCTTTTGTTCATGACTGCTTTGCTGTTGCTTGAATCCATTGCAGAAGAAAAGAGAGGCTGCCCAGCGACAGGGCCTTGATTTCCTTGCTGCCATCGACGACGAAGCTGACAGGGGTACGATCCGCCGATTGTGCTGCTTTCTCTTTGGCGTTCTCTTGTTCTTCAACTGCAATGCATTAAGAGACGGATTTCTGCCTCATAGGTCTGCAAGAGAGGCTACATCAGATCCAAGCTTCCCACGCAGACACCATCAACGAACTTGAGAAGACACGGCGCATGCTCAAGATGCAGCACGACATCAACAAAGACTACGAAAAGGAGGTCAGAGCCCTATGACGTCATTATTGCCGCATGGTCATTCGCTTGCTGCTTGCGATGGGCGTTTCAGTCGATGCGGTGTGGCTTCGTTCAGGTGCACGTGGCTAATCGCAATTTGAGCGACCTGCGACGGGAGTGCGACGCCAGACTGCAAGAGGACGCGCAACTGTTGGACGTTCGTGCTGCCAAGATCAAGGTGAGGCCATGCCAGTGGTAACCACATTCACACAACCGGCATGATCATAGTGGCACTGCTGATTGGCTGCTGCTGCTGCGTCGTTTCAGAAACTGGAAAGGCAACTGCGCGACATAGCCTACGGCACGAAGCAATACCCGATGCAGCCACCCGACAGCGAGGTAATTCAGAAAGGTACTATCGTCGACGCTTGTTGGCATCGTGAACTGGTCTCGATTGCCTGGAAACCACCCTTGCCTCTTTCCTATTCTCATTGATAGGAGGCTGATGATATTGATGCCCAAGTTGAACTTGAACGAGGTCAGAACGTCTTTGAGATTCATATCGGCGAGGTAAGTTAACCATGACGTCATTTGCAGCCAGCATGTGTCTGTGGGCCTCTGCCGGGCTGAGCAGTCTGTGCTTGCCAACAGGTTCATCTGCTGAACAAGGACGCGTCCGCCGTTGCTGGAGCCGAGCCATCGATCTTCGTCACCTTTGACTTCTTTGAACACGAACTGCAGATCACGCCCGTCATGCGAGGAGCGAAGTGAGCCATCGTGTAGACAGATGACGGCCTTTTGTACTCCTCATTCTCCTCGATTGAACGCGTGTCTTCTTTTGCAGGGTCGACTTCAACATGACAGCGCAGTACATCGTGCAAGTGGATGACTTTTTCCTTCACTTTCTGTATAAGGCCTCGTCGCAAGTTGAATTGCACCAGGCCATCGGAACGGAATATCACTCGCTTGCGTCAGGTGCTCTGCGCTTCAACGATGTTCTCGCTGGACATCAAGGCCGTGCGCACTTCTCACTGCGACTTCAAGGTGCGGGAACGTGTGCTAATATTGACTGCTCATTGCTCGTTCTTGCTGGTTGTCATTGGTTGTCTTTGCTATTGTTGCCCCTTAACTCCTAGGGACCGACTCCGGGGCGGACGTTGCGATGGTGGAAGGTTGGGCACGTCTCAGAGTGCCCATGGAACAAGCGCTGCGTCTGTACAAGGTGCCTCAGTTCTTTCTGTCATCGCTTTGATTTGTTGTTGTCATCTATAAAGGCGACTATGTTTGGTCGTTGGCTAAGCCGTGCTGTGATAAAATTAATAGGAAAGAAGCAAAGCCATCGGGTACATGTATTCCAATGCAGCGACGTCGTTTGCGAGTGGTGATCCAGGTGCCCAAACGACCAGGCTCGATGCGGGTACCAATGAACTGAAAGTGCTGGTCTTGCGATGCAGTGATTTGGTTTCCAGGCAACCAGGTAACAGCTGGTCATGTGACCCTGTGCAAGGAGCGAATGGTGCCGCGGGCGGTTGTGTGATTGTGATGTCTCCTTCTGCAGGCGTCCAGCCGAGTGCCTACGCCGTCTACTCATTCTACGACTTCCCTGATTACGACACACCCATCGTGCCTCATTCCAACCAACCACAATTCAACTCTACAGGCTCGTTTCCAGTGCCCATGTCAGAAGATCTTGACAATTATTTGAAGTCCAAGGTAAGTGATTGTTTGCGTAGAGACTGGGCATTACTACATTCGCCACATTGAATGTGCTTTCACTTGCTATTTCCAGACCTTTGACATTTTTGTCTTTGATGACAACGACACGACTTCTTCTGCACCCCTGGGCGTGGCCAGTGTCCCGCTCTTGTCCCTCTCTCACGACAAACCCATTGAAGGCACCTTCCAGTTGAAGCAGGTGGATGGGACTCCCTGTGGCTCAGTAGACATCCAATTGCGATGGTCGGTGTCCTACTTACCAGGCTCCCGTGTTGTTGCTACGATTCCTAAGGTGCTGATGTCATTGATCGCCTGTTGTTCAATCATAATTATCTATCTTCTCACGCCTTGATGTGCATCCGTCCACTGTCTCGTTCTTCTGCTTGATAGCTTGTGTCGGACGATGATCCCGCCGGCGATGTTGTCTCGGCTGCCAGTAGCTTGACGTCGAGTGTTGCTGCCCCAAGACCGTCTCCAAGGCGACCGCAGTTGTCTTCGCCTGCATCACCGCCATGCGTGACTTCTCCACCGCTGGATACGCCGCGCATGCTCAAAGAAGAGGCAATCCCCGCTGGATCTGGGGAGGACAACATCCGCGCCACCAGCCATCAGCAACAGCACGGCAGCGACATGACACTAGAGACGAAGGAGGAGTCTGTCGTGCAAGAGCATGGAACACTCCCTTCTGCTGACCACCAGCCTCCCGTGAGTTGCATCACCGTACACCGCCAGCCACAGCCACGCGGCAACGTCCATTCTTCTTTCTCTAATTGTTGTTAAAAGCAGTCTCTTCGATACTACTCTTTCATCTTCATCATTTCTCCACACGGTACAGCCGATGATAAGCGACGCGTTGTCATGGAGTAACGATCTCTCTGCCTTGTTTCAGCCTCCCATGGACAACTACACTGCGCAAGAGGCAACGCAAGGAACCTCTGACCACCGTGAACAAGATCCACCGACGCAAAGCACGAAGTTCACCGAGCCTATCCAAGGTGGCGCCAGTAAATCACAACCGACGAAGCAGTTTTTCGTTAAATCGGTCACGGAGACACGAGGATGATAGCTGCTGGTTGTTTCCTTTCATTTACAGATTCCGATTCGGACGACGACCTCGTTGTGAGCACGGCGACATTCACTAAAGAGGCCACTACTGACCACGACGACACTGACAGCGATGATGTTGTTGTTGTTGCGTCGGCGGAGGAGACCAAGGGCACTGGTCGTGTCACCCACGTGAGCAAGCGCGTTGCTATGACACTATCTGGCGTCATCCCGTGACAGTCATCGCGTTGACTGTTGTTTGGTTGTTCTTTTCAGGGGATGACTGACGTTGTTACGATTACTGTCTCTTCGTTGATGTTCTTCGACAACGCCTCCGTCTTGGCTATGGACTCACTCACGCAGTTTTTTGTTTCCTATCGCTTCCTTGACGTCGACCCTGAACAGCTGGAGACGCCCGTGTCTCTGCCTAAGCCCCCGCCCAACCGACCCATGTCATTCAACTTCAAGCGAGGTAACACCACGCCCCCTTCGTCTGTTCATCAGGGTGCAATGCGTTAAGCTGACCTGTTCTTGTTGGCAATCTGCTTACAGTCTTTCACGTGGACGAGGCAAGTCATGCTGACGCCAGACAGAGGCTCAGGAATATGCTGACAGCGCAGGACGCAATCGATGCCAGGTCCGGGGGTGCTATTTGAAAGATCAAAATACTGTGTGCATATATACCAAACAGTGCTAGTTAATTGCCCAACATGTACCCTCAATCTCTGCATTGCGTTAACCACCTGTGATGTAGCGCATTAGGTGTCGAAAGCACATTGTACCAACCTGTCTGTTTATTGTCAGAATCTACTTCACTGTGGTGAGTGATCCTGCCGACGATCAAGACGGCACGTGCCAAGACGTTGCCATTGCCTACGTGGATTTAGTTGAGGTACGCTCGCTCGGTCATCACCGGCGAATGTAGTGTATGTCATGTAGTCGACGCAAATGCAAGACGGAAGTAATGACGTCGATCGATTTCAGCTGTGCAGATGCAACATTGAAAGTTACTATTATTAATGAATGACAGCACAAAAGGAAGGGGAATGGAATTGAATTCAATGTCTTTGCAATTGTATTGTACTGCACATGTCAGACTAGGATTGAATACGTTAGATGCTGAGTATCAATTATATATGAATAGAATGAACTGTATGCGTGTATATCGTTGTCATTGGTGATGGCTTCATTCTTCAGGTGCTGCAGCGTGGCAGGGATATGACCGATGAAGATATCGACGGTAAGCGTCAACTGATTCAATGTGTCATTCTGTCAATCGTGACAAACGCAGCAAAGAAATGTCTATACTGTCTGTCTGTCTGTCTGTCTTCTTCAGTGGTCGACCTGATGGCTAACAATGACGTCATCGGGGCATTGACTGTCTCAGTGGAATGTATCGACGCACTGCGCAGCTTTTATCAGCCCTCGTGACCCATGTCCAGCAGCAACAAGCTAATCAGTGCCCATCTTGGCAGCATGGAACCCCTTAGTTTGTAAATAGGACTGTTTCGTTTGATCATCATGAAGATTATCGTACTTTTGTATCGCTGCTTGTTGTTGTTGTTGTTGTTGTTTCTTCACTAACGCCGTTATTATTGCGTATTGTCGACTGGAAAAACGTCAAGTGCTGTTTGTTGCGGTTGAACGCATGCGTCGCCGGTGGCCGGTTCTTATTTCACGATTGATTGCTGCATGCTTAGTATCACCGTGAAAACAGACACAAGAGCCGTTGTTCTGGCCTCGTGACAATTGGGTCCCCTTTGCGTATCGCTCGACAGTTCGCACTGACCACTCGAATTGTTGCGACCGACGCCGGCGCAGAGCTGTTTGAAGGCAACCGCAAGTATGACCATAGACTCATTCCTCGGACGAAGGTCGCCTTCAGGCGCTGTTCATGTCCAGTGTTGTGTCATTTCTCGCCGTCGTGGTTCATGGCGATCAGAGAGATGCCTTGGCTGTGTCCACGCGAGGCACACGATGCCGATGGAAGCCACGTGCGACAGCGCAATTGAATCAGCGCCCCATTGTCCAGTCTCGTCACCGTTCTCGCGCCACCGCGCAGTTTGTCGATGGCCGGCTGGGATTATTTGCTAGCATTCGATTGCAGCACGGCAGGGCGCGAGGATGGAGGCGGGACGCCAGCAGCGAGCGAATTGTCAGCCGACTGGTGTATCGTAGATTGTAGAGCTGCAAAGCCTCGCTCTAACATCACTGCTGCATGCTGCTCATCGAAGACGAATGACATTGCAGAGCGTGCTGCTGATTTGTGGGGTGGCGAACAGCACCGATGCCGAAGCGATCGACTGGCACACGTCATTGATCAGGTAAGCACGAAAAGAGCAGACATCCAACATGCTGCCATCCCTGGCTACCGTTGCCAGGCAACTCATCCGACTAGGGCGTTTCTGTCTGCGGTGGACCATTGAGTCAGCATGCGGTATGCCTCATGACCGTCAACGTGCTCACTTGGCCGTGACCAGTACTCCATTGCCCATGATGGCTGTCGATCTAGACAGGGGTGGAGGGCATGAGACGATCACTGCCTATGCGCAATACGTAGCACAGTCTTGCCTCTTGCCTCATTCGGGTGGAAGACCTCCAATTCTCTATTGCCATTTCTAACATGGCTGCTTCGTCATTTGATCTGCGAAGATAAAGATAGGCTTGAGACCATGCATTATCATACAGTGCGATACATTTGTCCGTCCCGTTGCCATACCATGGCAAGAGTGCTCCTACTTATTAAGCCAATAACAGTCATTTCGGGTTCGCCACGTATTTCCTATGATTTTCAGGTCACAGCAAGCCTTGAAGGGAAACTGGCTACTGGAGAAACCTGCTGCCTCGTAACCGTCGATCAGAAACCGCTGAGACAGATCCTGCATCCTTTGGCCGTCAGGCAGTGTCTGGAATTGCCTCAGATCTGTTGCAGATTCGTCGATTTGGGAAAGGAAATGCAGCGATGGTCTCGCGATAGCAACCAAGAATTTAAAAGGGGTGAGCGGAAGACACATCCGGGGCATGCGCAGTGCCCCGCACTCACACGAGCGAAGGGCTGCCATTATTCAATTCACTTCTTCTTTTTCCTCTTTGTTGATTCTGGACAATGTCGTTGAAGGATCCGCAAGGCAAGACAGCGGTCGTTCCATGAGCGGCAGAAGCAAGGGAATATCGGAAATCATCCAAGAGCTACTGTTAAACGGTACGCGCGCATGTGCCAGTACATCCAGCCGCTGGCTGATGCAGTCTAGCACCCGACATGCTTTGCGTCACTTTGCTGTAACACAGTTTGAGTATTGTGTAGGTCACAAGTTTACGTCAGCGGAAGTGATAAAGAAATGGCAAGATCACGATTGCTGCATGCCGGGATTGATAGCTGAAGATCACGTGCCAGTTGCCAAAGTGCGCGGTCTTCCTTGGCAAGTGTCGGATTGGGACGTCGCCGAATTCTTCTGCGGATTAAACATCACAAGGCGAGTACTGGGCTGGAAGTGGAAGGCCATGGGCGTGACCGTGGGGTAGCGAATGTGGCCTTACTTACAGTTGGTCAAAATGTAACTCCTCTGTTGCAGGGGCAGCGTCATCATGTGTCTTAACGATAAAGGTCGACGGAGCGGCGAAGCGTTGGTGCGATTTGAATGTGAGCAGCATCTGTCGTTGGCCCTGGAGAGGCACAGACAAGACCTCGCTGGCAGATACATCGAGGTAACAGCAGCAACAAGCCATCGCTAATTGTCTCGCGGTCTCCTTCTTGCGCATGACAATGCCGTCCAAGCTGACGCGTGGCATCATTTGTTGCTGCAGGTCTACAAGGGCGACGCGAGTGAGTTCCACCGGCGCATGGTTGGTCAGTATCAATCCACTTCGCAGCAGCGGAGACAGCGACGCGTTGGCAAGTGTAGTTGCGCGTCTGATCTTCTGGCGCTGTGTTGTTGTTCGATTCGTTGCAGTGCCGAAGGAAGTCATTGAGTTAGCAGCTGCGTTCCTAAGCAACAATGCTCAGGTCATCGTTCGAATGAGAGGCCTTCCCTTCACTGCTACGCCGGCTGACATTGTATGTGGCTTGCTATGTCGTAACTCCCCTTTCACGTGAGCTAATGCCAAATGCAATGCTAATCATGGGATATCGTTCGTGCAGGTGGAGTTCTTTTCACCTCGACCCGGTGTACACAACAAAGAGGCTGGCGTGTTGCTCGTCACAAGATCCGACAATACTGCAACAGGAGACGCCTTTGTGCTGTTCAACGACGAACAAGATGGGAGAATGGCACTAGCCAAGCACAGGCAGAAGATTGGCTGTCGATATGCCGAGCTCTTTCGCAGTACACGCGCCGAACTATATCAGGTCAGTTGGTGTTGTTGTTGTTGTTGTTTCTGTTTTTGTTGTTGTTGTTGCTGTCGATGTAGTAGTGCGAGATGAAGGTGTTGTTTATTTTACATCTTGCTGTCAGTTGATGAGTTATGTGTAAGTGGCGGTACAATGATCTAACGTCAGAGGGGCGAAACGGAGGTGGCGGCATTAGATTATTGCTACTTTGAGGTGTTGTGTGGCTCAGGATGCAATGAGACGAGCACCTTTGAAGCGACGAATGGCTTAGCACACGCCGCGAACGGGAGCAGGTGGCCGTCATCAAGTCAAACAAGGATGACCTGCCGTCATGACAGATACCTGGCGCAAGAGGGCGGCGGGAAAAGGTGGGGCCACAATGGCCCCTGTGCAACGGTCTGTCAGTTTAAGAATGCCTTGCACAATCATGTCTTTGGTGCCAGTCAATGCGGAGCTGGCGTCACTGGAACTTGGTTGAGGGCCTGAAGTGCCGTCGAGTCAACATATAGCGTCGGCCGTGAGAAGGCGGCCGATGAGAACAAGAGTGGTGCGACCATGGCGTGCTCTAGGACGGTGCTTGCACCGATGTCTTGCGCATGCAGCAGATGGATGCGTTGGCTAATGACGTAGGCCGGTGGCAGTCTTGTTCTCCTTCGTCACGACTGTGATGTCTGACATCTCTCTGCTGCCAGACAGTCTCAATGCCAACTGTAGAATGCTATCGACATGGTGCACGGAATATGGCAGTGACTGTCTTGTTGTTATTCCTTCCAAGTGGAAACTGTTCCGTTAGGATTGCTCTACCGCTCGTTTGGTTGAGATAAGAATGATGATTCTATCTCGCTTGATGTTGGGTTGCCAAGGCGATGCTCGGATCGACAATCCAGGACCTGTCGCTCGTAACCGCTGAACAATAACATTGTTTTACAATCAGTATCGTGAACGACGGACCGAGTGAGCCAGCCACCCTCACTGACATCGAGTTGTCAGTCGCTCGCCAATGACGACAAGGCGCTTGGCCTTAAGCAAACAGAACGGCCGACTGTCTAGCCGTGGTGTCGTCATCGTTTGTCAATTGGGAGATCGCTTATTGTGACGTTTGCACAACGTAGCTGGTTCGGCACTCCTCCTTTGGGTCATTGGTGTATGGACGGACTGGCTTGTGACGGAGAGGGCCAACCATCGGCCGTACAGCTCATTGACTTTGCGCGCGCGCGTGTAGACCAAGCTAAGTAAACGCCACCAATTGTTAGCGGCACCATCGCGAGGCATTCCGCTCTGGCCAATTCAAGGTGCGCCACCTGATTCAACACCGAGCTGCCTTTGGTGACCAGGTCAATTTCCGTGCCATTGCCAACGATTGATTTCAATTGTTCATTGGGTGAAGTCGCCCTAGATCTGCCGCCGTCTTAGATTTGTTGTCTTCGCTCTTCTGACCAGGTGCTGGCCATGTACAACGTCGGCTACCACATGGTCAACTCGCCGATGGCCTCTCCACCCTATTTCGACTCGCCATCCCTCGCCGCCTTGGCCGCAGTCGACACCGGTCACAAACAGAAGCTCCATCGTCTCAACCGAGTGAGTCCCTTCCTGCGGCTGTGCTGCCTCAGACTGCGAGGCCTGCCCTTCTCGGCGACCACCGATGACATCATGGCATTCCTTGATGCCCACGCAACAAACGTCCAAGGCACAGCCCACATCATATACAACACGCAGGTACAACCGATTCATCCGCATGTCGTTTCTCATTCAGACACGGTCGGCTCTTCATGGTCGTTTCCGTGATTTGTAATGTTATGTCGCCACTCTGTGCTCTCTCCGACCATGTCCATTCATTTTTCGTCCCGCAGGGTCGTCCATCAGGCGAGGCTTTTGCGCAGCTGGGTAGCCCTGAGCAGGCTCGTTCTGCTACTGTCGACCTCCATCTGAAGCACATGGGTGAACGATACATTGAGGTCTTCAACTGTTCAATTCAAGACATGAGCCTCGTCCTAGCTACGAGTCACAGCAATCAATTGACAGCACAGAGACTGAAGTCACTCGGATTCAGCAACAGCAACACATTCAATCCAGCACTCACTCCGCTATTCAGTTTGCCCAAAATTGTATTTGACTATGCTGCTGTCATGCCTGCGCAACACCCAGCACTTCCCGTTTACCCCGTGCATGGGGCGATGGGGGCATCATTCGTTCGACCTCAAGGCTATCACATACCTGCTCCTACGTCACCGGTGAGTGAGCAGCTAGAGCATCGCTTCTAATTACATCACGCGGCTCAGCACGCTTACCAGCTGCGTCTTATCGATTCCAGATGAGTCCGCAGATGTCATGGCAACCGTGTGTTCAGGTCAACCCCATGGCCTATTACCATGACGACAACCGCTTCGTGTTCGCAGCGACAGACAGACAACAGCAATTTGATAAAGGCGGCGCCAATGTCGACTTCATTGTTCCCCAGGCGGCGGTCTGATCGTCGGTCGATGCACTTCGAACAGCGGACCATCAGCACAACCTTGCAATGGACGCATGCGCGATGTCATACCGCATCGATGACGCAATGCCACACTGAACGACGAGAATCGACACTGCGTCCCTGCTGCATGCCGGCATCACAATTTCGTCGGCCGACGGAGCATCAGCGAGACACAGAGTTAAATGCATGACGATAGCCTTGTACTAACTATTTCAGTTAAAATTCAGCTGCCGTTTCGTTGTTTTCTTGCGCCGTGCCGCGCACTCGAAGCTGATTCCTGTAACAATCCATCCATTCACTCATAATGATGTCATAACAATTCTGCGCAGTATTTGGTTAATATTTGGCGCAGCAGGCGCGCACAGCGACATCAGTCATGACAGACAGACAGACAACAGGCCATGAGTTGATTTAGTGACTTGACTGATTAATGCCTTGGATGGCAGCAATTGAGAATACTATTGTCATCGTGCAACAACACGTCAGCGCATTTCATAGGCATGCGCAGTGACCGACCGAGGTTGATTACTGTACATTGCAATACGTGGACTACCATCATGCCATCACTGAAGAAGAAGAAGAGTCAATCGACCACGTGGCCTCCGATGCGCACCGACAAATGCCCTACGACGCCCACGCAGCCAGTTCTTTCATGTCGTCGTCCTCGGCTGGTTGGGCTTTCGATCTCGCTGCTGCAAATGATTCAAAACAAAGAACGATTGAAGCAAATGCCCACCGACAAATCGACAACTGTTGATGCAAAAGGCAATATGGCTGAAGGGTCGCCAACAAACACGCTGTCACGGGCTCCCAAAAGGAATGTCGCATTTAGTGGCATCGTTCTGCAGGAGCGTGGCAATGCTGCAAAAGCCGCGCGTTATCGCCGCCGTCACAGAAGAGCGTCCAGAATCTGTCTGACGGCGCCACGATTGAATAAGTCACATAGGAAACAACAGCAACAAGCTTGAGCAGTGCAACCGTTAACAGAGAGACGCAGCTGCTTGTGAACATGGGACAGGGGAATGGACTTGGTGCCCCAAATGCTGTGGGCAGAGGGGGCATGCCCCCAATATTATTCAACGGGGATACACCAGAAACTGCGAGATTCAACTAGAAACTAGGGGAGGGGAATTGATTACATGTGCCAAAAGCTTCTAACAACGAGGGAGAATTCTTGGTGAAACGACAGCGACGGTGGTTGACAGCAGACCGAATTATTGATAGGGAGCTATTGAAGATACAAAGCACAACTTGGCCACTATTTTCATCCTTGGCCTATTGGATCAGTCCAACATAAATTGCAGAACATCAATGAGAGATAGCTAACAGATTCTAGGGAAAGGAGGAGTTTGCGACTTACGACTGATGCGAAGGCTGTGTAATACTATAATATTATTACGAAGTGGATATTCGTCTGGTAGCCGGAATTGTTGTTGCTCGCGCTATTCGCCCGGTATTGTTCTGCGCACGCGCCAGACGAAAAACAACACAGCGCCAATTTCCCCAATCATTCTTTCAGCATGGCCATGGTATGGTAGACGGGAAGGTGAAACGTAGATGTTTTACGGCGGAGTCACCTTCGTGGAATTGCTGTTGGTTGGCAACTTGAGTCGTTCCAAGATTGAAAACTTGCAGTCAGTAACGCAGAGAATGATAAATATGCAGTAAGTTCGCATTTTACACCAACCCTGGTGGACAGAATGACACCATTGTTACTAAAGGTACTGGAAAGCTCGCTTTTGTACGCCGAAGATTACGCCAGGAAGTGCTGCTCCATGCGTGCGCTACTCCAAAATCCGTAATTTTAAACAGTGTTCAGTATCAGATCTTCGCGGCCTGCGCCACGCCAACCACGAAATCACAGTAAGCTCCGCGCCAAAGATTTTCGGCGTACGCGCAACTTACAAACCTTCCAATAGGGATTGATGGGTTGCAAAAGAGTCTGAGAGCAGCTTGCGAACGACTTAGAAAGCATTTCCCATGGAATCCAGTTTCAAATAAGATTTAATTGTTCGCCTATCATAGCAGCGAGTCTCTTGAAATTGAAACAATTTGGATTCAAGTGCTGTCAAACAGTCTCTGACTGCATTTTATGCTGTGCGCTCAGCGCAAACTCCACAATTGATCCACGAAAGTATCTGATGGTGATTTTGACAAATTGTAATGCATCTTTAATTATCTGTACAATAATTTGTATGAGTCTTACCCGCGCGCCTTCCGCGCATTCTCAAGTCGAACAATCTGTTCTCTGCGCAAAAAAAGACACGGAAAGCAAACTAGCATAATACCAACGCTGTCGTCCGATGTGATATTTTTCGTTAGGCCCGTGCGAAGAACAATTACTGGACGAATAGCGCGAGCAACAAGTATTCCGGTTACCGGACGAGTATCCACTTCGAATATTAAGCACAATAGTTCATCCATCCCATTTCAATGTATTATCATTCAATGTATTATCATTCAATGTATTATCATTCGCATTTCAATGTATTATCATTCGCATTTCAATGTATTATCATTCAATGTATTATCATTCGCATTTCAATGTATTATCATTCGCAGGATGTGTACCAAGGAAGAGGCAGCAACAAGAAGTGAGGCCGCTATGACATCATGGAAAAAGGAACTCAAAAATTGACTTAAAAATGCCAAACATGCAAAGAGATGTAGACTGCCATTCGACAAAGTCGCTTTGCAATACTCATGGATGTTTCTAAGGTCCTATCATCAGCAGCTGGTGGCATCAGTCCATTTACCCACACACCCCCCTGACTGACTGCCTCACTGTTGGCAGTGACTGACCCGTGCAGAAGAGACTAACCTGGGGTTGGCAAAGCTGTGTCTGGTACCGTTGGAAGGTCAACGGTGGTGCCAATGTTGAGCATCTGCTGATCGAGGTCTTCTTGCTCTAGCTCTTCCAGCTGCTGTAAGAGTTCATCCTGAAAGGGAGGCAGCAAACACAGTTGGTCAGTAAGAGCCCCCAGAGGCTCACGTGGTCATCACCATCTGCGGTCATCACTAGGCGAAAGCGACGCAAGGCACTTACGTCATCAATGTCTTGACCATAGCCAACGGAGTTAGAGATGGCGTCTGATATTTCGTTGGCCAACTCTGTCTGCTCTGAAATGTCGTCCATCATGTCATGCACGTCATCAACATCACTAAAACAACAACAGAAGAACATGTAAACAGATCGAATAGCAGACTTGGGCTAAATCTGAGAACAGCAACGCACGAGGCGCCGCAGCAGAAATGGAGTGGTCTGTGGTTTGTTTTCGTTGTCGTCAGTAAAAATTGCACGAGTTTCTGACATTGCTGCACGTGAGCATCTGGGTGCCATGGAGTGTGTGCAACTTGAGTAACTTACAGCTGTTGGTGGGCTGACTGCAAAGCCTTGGCGGCGTAGCTCATGTTCTTCAGCACTTCTGTGTTCGTATTTGCATTCTCCAGAGCCTCTCTTTGGAATTCAATGGTTGAGAGGGTGCCATCGATCTGCTGCAATTGCTTCTCCAGGCGTTTCTTCCGCTTGAGCGCATTTAATGCAACTGAAAACAGACCAACATCACATCATATTATAATTATGATATTGTTCTACTACTTATCATCATCGCCGTCTTTTTTCAAAAAAGGACCTGGTAAGCTTGTCTTCATTAGGACCTTTACAATTTTGAAAATAATAAAACAGAAAGTAATGGCTATTTGAAGTTAATTACACATCTTATACGGCTTAATTACATTATACAGTTCTTTTATTAACAATTTCTCTTTACAGCAGCATGTCCTATAAACAGTTTTAAATAAAGAAATAGACTTGCCGTTCCTGCCAGCCAGTGACAGAGAATTCCACACTTTTGGTGAGCACTGCTATTTACATTCTCTGTTGAGAGAGCTTTGTCTGCTTGCATAGAACAATTAATTTGTTTCTGTAAGATTTCTCACTAAACGAGTACGAATATTTTTATATAATTCTGAAACATCTATTCCATGTACTTTCAAGAATAGCTATTTAAAAACTTCCACAGCTTGCTTAAGGCATCCAATGGAGCTGCGCCAAAAGCTCGTCGCAAATGCATAATGATTCTGGTTTAGAATTATTCCTGGTGCTCTCCTTTGAAGCTTAGTTATTTTGCCAATATTCTTTGAATTTTCCCAAAACAGTGATGCAATACTCCATATGAGGGAGTATGTAGGCATTGTAGAAGGCGATCCTCATTTTGTGTGGCAGATACTTTTTATTCGCATCAATAGTTGTAGGTGTGCATTCACCACATAATAGAATTTTGTCATGTGGTGGCTCCAGGTCAGGTTTTTGTCAAACATCACACCATGCACTTTGTGATTTCTAGACGAGAGAATATTTGTTTCACCTATTGTTACTTTCAGACTTCTTTCTTGCAGCAGTTTTTTCTTTGTGATGAGGTGATGACAATTGGTTTTGTATTGTTCTCATTGATTGCCATTGTAGCATTGGTGCTCCTCGGAACTCGCTCGGTCTGGCATTTTGACAGTTAGCCCTCTACCGCTGAGCTTGGGTATGGCTCTATCTTCACGCTTTCTGGTCAAGTTCTTCAACCTGACAAATCTTTCCTGCCTTCATCCTCATACCTGCAGCAGCTTCAGCTAGCCATGGCAGACGTCGTGCCCCCACCAGTTGGACGCACACCTTCCGGCATCGATTCTCAAGGCCAAGTTAGTCACTTCGTCTTTGTCCGGATTGACCGCCACAAGAAGCCGCTCCAACGTCCATACTCCGGCCCGCATCGCGTCCTCCAGACTGGCTCAAAGTTCTTTGTGGTCGACGTCAATGGGAAGTCCGGCAATATTTCCATTGACCGTCTCAAACATTCTTTCCTGTCACCTGCCGCCACTGAAGCCCTTTCGCCGTCTACGATTGCTCATTCATCAGTCCCGCCAGGTCCACCCCTGCCGCCGGATCCTCCCCTCCCCCCGTCGCCGCCTACAACATCCCTTCCTGCTCCACCTCCAACGCCCCTGACTTCTCGCGCTGGCCAGGTGTTACGATTGCCCGCTCGCTATTATTAACACTTAAGGACATTCTACTGGATTTTCCTTTAGCTGGGGGGAGGGGGGCTATGTAGCGACTGTAATTTAGCTTACGCCGTAGCCAATATGAAACTGTTGTTCTGTACATCCGTTTCATTGTATTCCTGTTGCATTGATCTTCTTGTTTACTTTTCGTAATAAAAAGTCTGCGTGTCGACAAAACAGTGACTCATGTTATTTCGTTGCACCAGTAAATCGTGTTTACTGTCTCGCACACCGTCTTGTTTCCAGCAAACCACTTGTCATCCTGTTGGATTTTGTTGCAGCGGAGAAGAACTTCTTGTCATCTGCAAAAGTGTCTGACTGATTGAAGTTCAATGGTGGATCGACTCCTGTAAATTTGTAGTCCACTACAATTACAACTACTCTCTAAAAATGTAGTTCGCTACAACTACTAGCTACATCTCCAAAAAGCAGGTAACTACTTCGCTACTGACTACTTTCATACAAAGTCTGTCAGACTACTTGTAGTTTGCTACTTCCACCACTGGCTGATCGATACTTTGTCAATGACATCGTTGTTGTGTCACATAACACCAAAGTGACCTGCCTTCAGAGACCGAGGGTCAAAATTGTGGGTCTGTCAAGAAAATGTATCGCAATCTGCTCCGACATTCCTGGGTCTGTTGAATGCAACCCCAGGAAGATGACAAAATGTTGCTGAATGGCGTCAGGTGATTTACGAGACTGTGACACAACCGACAGCTATTTGGATTATTGGATCCATGAAGTAGATTGCTACTTACCCTATTAAGTTAAGATACAGCTCCAGTCCGAACTTTGCAGTCCAAACAACTGGTTATATACACGTTTAACTCATTCAGCTACAACCTACAGTTCTGGAATGCTGATTAACATCCCCACAAGAAAGCAGCTCATCGCTTACATAGGCCTATATATCATCCTATATGTGCAAAATTCAGGCACTCTTGACGAGGCTCTGGTGCTTTGTGTCCAGCAAGCAGATAGGCCACGGATGGAACAAAGAAGTGTGTTATAACTATGGAAGATCAGTATACAGTGTCTATGCAATCTATCACAGTAACAGTAATCTGTCGTTTTTCAACGCAGTGACATGGCATACATGTGCAACAGGAAGGCAGGAGTTGAAGCTTTGCACAAACTGAAGAAACATGACAACAAATGAAAGGAGACACCAGTAGAGAAGACTAACCCCGTTTGTTCTTGGTACCAGCAGCTTTTGCAGTGTGCAATTCAGCATTAATCTTCTTTTCCAGAAAGTCAGATTTCTTCTGAAGCATTTCCTCCGTTGTCCTCAGTTTTTGGATTGCCTCCTGAGTAGACGGTGCTTCGTTCTTGCGCTTCGACCCAAATATCTTAGCCAAACTCATAACGATTTAGTAGACAATATATCCTAACAGAAAGGTGAGAATATACTACACTAACAGCCAGTAACTAGGATGTATTGAGAGACAGTGAGCGCTGCCAGTAGCAAAATGCGTTTTGTTGTTGAACCACTCTCACTCCCAGCAACATGAAAGTTTGTTTCTCCCAAACGGAGACATTGCGTCAGAGGGTGAAAGCATAGACCTGGGACCGAGGACAGTCATTGCATCTCATTAACCCACAAGATGACATCATCTCCAAGATTACCACCAGAACACGTCACCATCGTCAGAAAGATCTTTATTTTATTACTTCAAGCACCAGAGACACTGTGAAAGCAAAGCCAGTACTATGTACTCGCATAGTTCACATTTTATAGCAACTGCTATAGCCAGCAACACCTGGAATACGACTGTACTGTGATATTGGTCAGCTAATACAAGTCACCCTCTGAGCACTCCTGCGCATTATCGACAACCCTATAATACGGAAATGTCTGTGACTGTCTGTCTGCTAAATAAAAAGAGATCAAATAGCTGACGAAGTAGCCACTTTCAAGAGTGAATCAACAGTAAAGAACTTTGCTTCAATACTTATTCTCTTTGTAACCTTACATCTGCTCATGAATTAAAGCATCAAATCCCTCCATGATATAATTTGTTGTAGGTGCAACATATGATTTCTCATTATTTTTTAGATAATCAATAACTCTATTCAATATATTCTACTTGTAACTTTGCAAGCATTTGCTGAAATTCTGGCCTTAGTGGCTCAATCGCCAATTGGACCAACTATTGACCAGGTCTCCTCTTCCTTTATCAATAATTATGTGAAATTTCAGACCGTTAATTCAAAGCCTTGTAGCACAGTAGCTTGTTCAGTGGAAACGCAGAAACCAATATAACTAGAAACTAAAGAGACGCAGTGTACAATATATATTTCAGATTTGTCCGACTCACGGCAATCACTCAACGAAATTATCTAAATCACATCACCTTACATTTATTCTAACAGCATTAAGTATGTGAATGTTTACTACGTATTAATCTACACTTACATAATTACACTGGAAAGATGTACATTATCTTGTCATTCTGAGCTGCAGTGAGCTGGCGGCAGCTAGGTCATGCTGGATTGAGTAATGACTTGGCTTCTCAGTGCATCTTGCATTTGCTCGTCTTGCTGTCGCAGTAGGCGGAGTCCAATTGCATCAAAATGACAATATTGACACAGCAGAATGCTACCGATGCCATCCACACCAAGACCATTATCTCATAACCCCTGAATTCAAGGAGATAAGCCAATCCTAGCCAAAGAGCCTGCATACAACAGAAACAACAATAGAATAATGCTCTCTTCTACGACAATGGAACAAGCAGCATCTCCTGGAGCGTAACGAAGCCTCAATTGCGTGCAGAGTGCTACCAATGACATATCATCGCTTAGCAGATCAAATGCCACATAGCAAACATTTGTGGCATGCCCTACAGCAGCAGCAGCAGCAGCAGCAACAACAACAACAACAATGGAGCATGCATGTCATGACAACAACCAACCTGAGCACCAATCCACATTGACACCAGCTTGAGAACCATTCTCCTGCCAAGTGCAAATGAAGGAGCAGCAAGTGGCAACAGACCAAGGTACCACAAAAAGTACTGCAACAGAAAGGCACCGAGAGATAAAAGTGCAAATGATTGAATTATGCATAATTATGCTGACGTCAGTAATATCATAATTATTTTTAACCAAATGTAGTTGTTTGTAAATCTCTTTGCTATTTACTTAAGACGCAGGATCCAATCACATTGGCATAGCTGTTTTATATTTAATTGTGCTATGTAATTCTAGTGGCAATGAAACTATGATTACCGTAATCTGCATATCAATTCAACACCATTTGACGCATCCTAAATCAATTTAGTTGCTTTACCTGTGACGTGCACACTTTGTTGAAGGAGACAAATGCAAAACACTGCAGAAACATAGCAACAGGAAGGCAAGAAGCGAACTTCACACCATAGTACAAAACGGCAAATGCTTGAGGCAGAAATGCAGCAATGCTCAGCATGCCACGTAGTGCCGCATTGTTTGAAACAATCGAAAGAGGGTAGAAGTATGGCGAGAAGTTGTGCTGTGTGTCAATCCTGGAGAAGTGATACAGATAGGTGCCTTGAAGGAATTCATAACCCAACCTAAGACGCAAGACAAGCAACATACCAGTTAAACATGGCAGAATTATGTGAGATAAAGGATCATCCTTCACTTAATTACATGTGATAACGTTAGCCTAGCTGATTAGGGTTAAAATGCAAATGGATGTCAATAAGCTTACAAGCAGAGATTGCATCATAAAAGGGGCAGAGAGTAACAGACTAAAATATGCTTGCACGATCTTCAGATTTTAGACTACTTTTCTATATTCAATGTTTGACTTTGGAAGCTCATCAGCCTCTTGGACATGTTGCAATTCTGTTTTTGCATTGTAGATACGATTTATTAGTAGATGTTGTCATAGAATTTGAAAGAAAAATAAAAGTAAGATGGATAGAAACATCGTAATTAGCCCTGCGACGCAAACCGTCAATGGAAACAAACATTACAGTACAATATCGGGCAAATATTTTCCCTCTCCTCTCCTTGGTACAATACTGCATTGTCTAACTAAGCTTGATACTAGCTTGATAGTCGATTCCTTGAACTACGTACCAATGCTAGCCTGAACCAACCATAAGCCCAGATCGAGCTGTGAGTACTCGTTATAATACACTTCAAGAAATTTTGGTGCAATTGAATTCCATTCTGCAGCATGTAACGTTTTGTGGAATTAGCTACAAAAGTAAAGGAATGAGTACATTTTGCTTTGAGAACAGCAAAAGTTTCTTTTCACTGTCTGAATCTAGTGACTTGGGATCGCAAATTGCTTCCAAGGAATTGCAAGCTGTCCCAATATCCACCATTGATTGATCGTCACATTATTTCAACTTTTTATAACTGCTGGCAGATCGTTTACGGGTATGCTGATTAATTAAACGAAGTGGATATTCTTACGGTAACCGTAAACTTTCTTCAAAACGAAAGTCAATTGCGCACGTGCAAACCATCCACGCACGGAGGATTGCGGATCGTTTCTTGTTTACAACAAACTTTAGCGAACAATATTTCTTAACGTCTGACTTCGATGCCCACTGTTGTTTACGAAATAGCAAATAGGTGGGATTTGTCTTCGCCGTGCGGAAACATTGGCTTATAGAGTCGCTGGGTAACGTTGAAGTTCGACATTTCCAGCGTAATGTTATTTCATGTCTACAATTAATTATCGACAATTTATCGACAATGACAGATGCCTTCGAATCGCCTTAATTGCGTACGATTTTACAGAATTGCAGTCAATTTATGAGTTTATGAAAAAACAAGCGTCGTAAACATTGGAAGGAAATGATGTGCATCTATCAGAGGAACAAGCTTTAGAAAAATTAGCACGCTATTTACCATGCGGGAGTCCCTTCGGTCGATCTGAGTGAAATTTTGCTTCTCAACAACAACAATGCTCTTCCTAATTTCTTCGAAAGATAAAACTTTGTATCCGAGAAAGATTACAACAAATTACCAAGAGAACTCAATTGCCAGCATAAACTTCGACTTCCATTTGCCAGCGAAGCAAGGTGGAGTTGAAGATGTTGAAACTGGTTTGAAGTTCGAAGCAACCAAACCTTGATTCAAATTAATCGCGCCAAAACGATGGTTTGCGCGTGCGCAATCGACTTCCGTAAGTTTATATCTTTTTGAAGAAGTTTACGGTTACCGTAAGAATATCCACTTCGTTAATTAAATGTCTTGCTGAATATTTATTTGTTTTACTTTTATTAAAATTTCGTTTGCCGTAATCTCGCTCACGAGCCGGACAATTCACATTGGAACTTGAAATTTTCACTCAACAGTTCCCTTTTGAAAATCAGTAACTTTTAACCAGCTACATTATTTTGTAGAAAGGTAATTTTAATTGGAACTAATTACGTTTTTCAAAAAGTACTTGTAGGAACTTCTACAGCACTGCTTAAGCCTCGCCCGAAACTGAATGTACGTCAGTTTTTATCTCTAAAACACAACTCCAATCCAAAGACTTAAACCTTAGTCCTTTCCTAAGGATAATTATCACTTGCTACACCACTAGCAGTTTGGCTACGTATCTGAAAGTCATTGCTAGACAAATATCCGCTTTGTCTATTCAATCCATTCAGAATGAAAAAAGCAGAGAGAAGTCTGCAACTCACCACGTGTACATTGCCGCACCTACAGCCACGAAGCAGGCTGCTGAAACCAAAGCAAATATCCACACATCTTTATTATAGACGAGGCTAACGAGGGAAGCCAAGGTCAATTCCACCTTCTGTCGTTTGCTGCGTCTAGCGGAGAAATAGCCGGAGATGTGAAGAAGTAGAGGAACCACAAATATTATTGGGTACACTTTGAAGTGTACTGCAAAACCAAGAAGCAATGCACCAAGCACATTAAGTTTTCTTTGCACGAAATACAGTGCAACAAGAACGAAGAAGTTCTGGACTGATTCCGCATTTCCACGAGTTGAAATAACAGCAGTCATCGGATTGAGCAACAACAATATACAAACGGATCTCTTGACAGTCTCAGAGTCGTGGCCGGAATGTAACAACATGCACTGGCAAAGAAATCCATTTATAATATCAAAAATTGAAAACAGAACCTTTCCGAAGCACGGATGAAGAAAAACATTAGGCATAAGAATGATTGATAACAGGGGTGTGTATTTGTAAGTCAATTCTTGATAAGGAGACGTCCCATTGTAAGCAAATGCCGCAGCCCCGGTAAACACATGATAGTCAACATCCGTGAACTTCAAAGTAAAGGCTGAATCATGCCAAACTCCATAAAGTATTAATAAAGCTCGCAAAAGGAAAGCGATAACAAACATCCACATCCCACTTTCAGTCTTTCACTTTGCCACTTTCTTCGTATCGTCATTCGGATTCGGTTGATGTTGATTGACATCGTGTTTGCCCTATTTAATGCGCCTCGATTTGAGTGAATGGTAGGTTTGGGCCTCGATTCGATAGTGCAGAGATTTCCACCCAAAAGTCAAAAGATAACATTATTATTATTCTTCGACCAGCAATGTTTTCTTTGTTGTTTTTTAACGGAACTCACCATGTTTATGCAGAGCAGAGAGCAAAAGTAATAGAGTCGCACGCCGACACTACTTGTAAGTCAGCGATAGTTGCGCATCGTTGCTTATTTGCTCTATTACGACACTGTGACGACACCTAAGCGGAGGCAATAATTCAGATAACATGCGTTGCACTATTCGCCTGAGCCAGCTCAGCCGCGTGTTGTCAATCTGGATCACGAATAATGTTTGAAGGGAGCAGCAAGACCATCACAACAAATTCATCGGCATGGCAACGAGCACCGACCGCCTGTTGAGGAAGATGACAATCCTGCTGGGTTTTGACGCTTCTCTTCCTGTGCAACACACACTTCGATATCATTCGTATACTCTCTGCTGACCTTACGCCGGTGTTGTTGGTTAGCACACGCTTGCTGCAGCTGACAGACACCCTTTGGGCTCAATTTTACCACCCTTTCTAGGTCTCACGTCACGTTGCTGACACTAAACTGTTTGCCTGACGCAGTCGACATTGAATGTTGTAACTTGACACTTGGCAGTGCGACGACTGTTCTCGATCCTGCGCACAATCCTGTTGGCCGAGAGACGCGAGAGTGAAGAGGAAACGGCGTCAGTTACCGTTCTACAGTGCACACATTCGGAGACATCGGACTATACTCCCCGCCGCAAAAGTAACTGGCACTGGTTGGTATTATTGTATTACGCTTGCTTTCAATCGTCTTAGCCTAACTGATCTCTACGAATACTCATCGACTGTAATGAAATCGTTCGTCGCGAAGCATGTCGCAAGCAGCGGGAATAGGAACCATGTTGCTCTCAAAAGCATGCTGAAAGCATTCACTGTGGTTGTCTTGTTGTTGACAATCTCTTTGCATCTCCATTCACACTGCGATGCGACAAAGGTCCAGGCGGGCAGCCCTCGACTGCACGGTCATTGTGTTTTCAAAATATCGTCATGGCAACCCATAATCATCATCGTCTTCGATCGGATAGTCCGCTGCGGCAAACCATTTGGCTATTTGAAGTTTGCACGGTTGCTGACGAAAAAACTAAGCAATCCGTAAATATCTGTAGTATAAATCAACGGCGTATTTTTCTAACTATAACTCTGTTTCTGCCTGCACATCAACATTCGATGCCCATGGGGTTAAGTAGTTGTTCCATGGTTGTTTTTGAGCTGCTGTTCGAAGTCATGGAACTGCAAGTGCTGGCATCTTTCAAAGATGGATGATTAATTGTTGATACAATTATCGTTGTTTTTTAGGTGAGGCATACTTCCATTTGGCCCTCCCATCATGCACTTTGCGCTTGTGTCCGCTGCCTGCTGCTTGGCGTTGGTCGTTAAGATGACTCGGTGCATAGAAGCACCGCAATTTACTTACCACGGTCACTTTGAGACCTTCCTGGCTCTGAAGCGACTGCACAAAGCGTATCCCAACATCACCAAAATCGATCAGGTTGGTACCAGCAAGAAAGGTCTCGCTCTGACCGTATTGGAGATCACCGACAACCCTGGACTGCACGAACTTATGGAGCCTGAGTTCAAGTACATTGGTAACATTCACGGAAACGAAGCAGTTGGCAAAGAGCTGCTTTTGCACTTCGCCTATGACCTCTGCCTGTCGTATGGCCGCGACCCTGTCGTCACTGATTTGATAGACAATACAAGGATCCACTTGCTGTTCAGCATGAACCCGGACGGCTTTGC
The DNA here is from genome assembly GCA_900245855.1 of Calvadosia cruxmelitensis. Classification (NCBI taxonomy): domain Eukaryota; kingdom Metazoa; phylum Cnidaria; class Staurozoa; order Stauromedusae; family Kishinouyeidae; genus Calvadosia; species Calvadosia cruxmelitensis. The sequence continues at coordinate 43,848 of OFHS01000229.1, forward strand.
GCTGGCTCAGGAGGGCGTCTGCTACGGCGACACTGGCCGATACAATGCCGCGCCTGCGGACCTCAATCGCAACTTCCCTGACCCGCATGACGCCCGCACGCTGCCGCTGCAGCCTGAGGCTAGTGCCATCATTCGATGGTCACGGGAGGTACCCTTCGTCCTGTCGGCTGCCTTCCACGGCGGTGCCATGGTCGCTAATTACCCCTACGACAATCTAGCGCCTTCCATGAGACCAACTAAACAGAAGGCTCATTACTCTGGCATCTACAGTGCGACACCGGACGACGACGTATTCAGGTAAATAACCGTCGCTGACAGTCTTCTTTGTTGTTCGCTGTTGTAATCGACATTTTCATGACGCCGCTATGATTGGCATCGCCTAGGTTTCTGGCGTTGACGTACGCTCGACTTCATCGCACGATGCATCGCGGCGACGTCTGCGGGAACGACGTGTTCGCCAACGGCATTACCAATGGTGCCGACTGGTACACGCTGCCTGGCGGCATGCAAGACTACAATTACATCTTTACAAACTGCTTTGAGATCACTTTGGAAGTGAGCTGCTGCAAGTATCCGAATCGCAGTGAATTGAGATTGGCCTGGGACGACAACAAAAGGGCCATGGCTGGCTACGTCGCTCTTGTTCACATGGGAGTCAAGGGCGTCGTAATTGACGCTGGCAATGGACGCCCAGTCGCCAACGCGGTCGTCGTGATCGGCAACCGCACTAAGCGTATTCAGGTCACACAGCAGGGCGAATTCTGGCGACTGCTGCTGCCCGGCAATTACAATGTGACAGTCAATGCCTACGGATACGCTAGTCAAACGAAAGAGGTGACCATTGTCAAACAGGCACCCACCGTCGCCAATTTCACCTTGCTTGCCTCATCTCACGTCGGTAGTTCACGTAGCAGTCACGTTGAATCGAGCGTGATCTTTGCGGCCTTTCTGCTTCTTGCGACTCTTCTCTGCGGAGCGCCTGCTTGACGAGCGGTCTGATTGCGGGACATCACTTAGTGTTATTTGATTCGAAGAACGACACGCGCTTAGTGTTTTTTGGTTTGGTTTACGTCAAAGACCAGCACAGTGGAGACTGAAGGACTGACGTAGCATCATCGATTTGCCATCTCGAGATGAGATTTGGTTAATCGATTCATAAATCAGTCGAACTTAATTACGTGCTGTATGACGGCCTGTAGATTATCGCTAGTGATTAATTGTTACCTTAACGTTTAGTACATTTTCTAATGAAGTCTTCAAGACATTCCTTTGCATAATGATGAGTGTTCCTGCGTGGGGCGTGGCCGTCTATGGGCGTGGCTACATCCGTTGTGTGTACCGTTGCAGCCACTGGTCAACTTTGCTGACGTCGTAGAATTGTGGTCCCCAGCCCCCAAGAAAGGCGATTCTGTTGTCCAGTATGACGTAGAGCCGCTCCGGATGGGCGCCGTACGCTCTGCTCGCGTTGTCATCGATCGTGTCCAGGTACAAGTCCATGTCGCTGGCCGCGTCGCACGACAGATGATCTCGCGCAGCACAGAGTCGTTCTTCGATGGTCTCGTGGCGCATCACTTTGACGGGTGATGTCTAAATGCGAAAAAGAAGTAAATTGACAATCAACGTAATATCCTCCTATTAGCATCATCATTGACGGCCTTCGCAGTGCATTGCTTACCTCCATTGACCATTCGTTGGCGGCATGTGCCTCTGCCACGTAAACCATGCAAAAGTCAGCCACGCCAGAGAAGCGTCGCGCCATCGGCACGAATTGCTGCTCCAGAGCGGCCATGAACGGACCTCAGCTGGCGCTACCGAAATTCACCACCAGCGGAATACCAAGACGCGAGATACACCGGATGTCGACTGGTACGTCATCAAAAGAGCATCGGTCCCCGCTGACCTTGTGGAGAAGGGCCGAGGGCGCTGGACCGTCCGCCTGTGCCAATCTGAAGTGATCCTCTGCCATTCTGCGGTAAATCATCTTGAACATGTTCCAGGTGAACATCGTGTCTGCCATGCCATCGCTAAAAGACTCAGCCACGTGCAATTGGCCGTGTGCGATGGTGTTCATGCGTGCGGCCAGGGGCTTTGCCAATCCAGGTAAGACGGAAAGCGCAAGTCGACCGGCGGCAAATATGACCATCATTGGAATGATTCGAATGTGGAAGATCATCCATCGCCATGTGTGCCGCATCAACAGCAGAAGAGAGCGCAACGAAGCAGGGACGTCCATCGCACTTCGCTTCTTCGAGTTGCACTGCTGCTGCTTGTGTCCACTCGGTTTACGATTTGGCACTGCAAAACATCCGCCGTGCTCTTTCGAATGGATCGCTTCGTCTTCAATATCAGCGATGCGCCAATCAGCGCGCAAGTGCGACTCGCGAACAATGACCGGCAGTGTGCCATCCAAGTTGTTCCGCGAAATGTCGTCATAGTACGCCATGTCACAGTACAAGAAGCAATCACGCCGCGGCCTTCCAAAAAAGAACACGACAAAAGTGGACACTGCTCTGTTTATTTGTTTATTCCACAACGACAAGAAAAGCAGTCATCTCATTAGCAATCCTCTTTCAATCGGCGAATTCGCCTTTGTTACGCGAGTGCTCATTGATTCATTCATTGGCTTTCTCTTTCTGCGTGTGCCGTCTGAAATGTACCACAGCACCCCATCTGTGTGCAACTGTATATTCACAGTGCTTTTGAATTCACGCAAGAAGGTGATCACCAAGGTGACGAAAGTTAACATTAGTAGAATTCATTGATGCTTGATTAACAGTGCACTTGTTTCTAAATAAGAACACATTTAAATATCATATAGTACTGTACAGTAGCAACATCATACTGACCGATGATATTGACAACACAGGACATTGTGTTTATGACTTGACGTCACTGCGACTTGACGCAAGTGAACGCCACCCACCGTACAGAATTGGTAAGCTCATTTTAAATTAACCTGCATTTCATTCTGACGCACACTGAAACAACCATGACATAACTCAAAAGTCTTATACTGTAAAATTACAAGGCAAAATAAGAAACGAGCTAAAGACACCTTCAGCCTGAGTCAAACTGATTTAAAACTGAGTCTGAAATTGAAATTTGTCTGAGCCTCTGAGGATAGGGCGTGCTTTTCAATTCATGCGGGGTAAGCTTCTGTTGACCTTACGCCCTGCTATCCGGCACACTTGTTTGTTTGTTCGATTTTATTCACATATTATGGTGCAAAAGTACAACGAAAATACATAACATAAAACTACAGGATAACAATGTGAATATGGCAAGTAATGGCTGTAAACAGCACTTACATAAAGCCAACTTCAAAAGACATTTACAGAGATTTGATAGGTAAAGCAATAACATAATTCCATTTCAAAAACATTTACAAAATTTAGATAAATCGACGGACTTAAGTTTAAACTTAAACAAAACAAGAGATTTACAGCTGACAACTGAGTCTGGCAAAGAGTTCCATTGATTTACCACACGCAGTGCAAAGGAATATCGTCGATAGTTTTTCGTAGATGGCCCTACATTGCTCTTCAATTTGCAGGGATGTCCTCTTGTGACATAAGGCGATGAATAAATTTCGAAGAAGGCATCAGCAGGGGTGTCTACAAGTCCATGAATAATGTTGTAGCACATGCATAGATCGTGGATAATCCGCCGGTATTCAAGTGTCTCCATTTCCAAACGCATGAGTCGACTGTTGTAATCCGCATATTCAATGTTGCATCGCTTGCAGATGAGACGTGTACAGAGCTTTTGAACTTTTTCAACGCAAATGACTTTCCACTGGTCTAGCAGAGGTTTGCTAATAGACATGATTTTGCAAAGTAAATTATGATCGACATACTTTAAAATGTTGTTGGGCTAGTCGCTGAGTATCCCCCTTGACCCACAATTTGGGGGCGGGGCTTGCATCTCCTGATCACCCATATCCGCCAATCTGGCGGCTTGCCTGTTCTAAAGCGAGCCACCAACAATGTCCAGGGTAATCACAACTAAAGACAGACTCAAAGAATCCTCTGTACATCCTCAAATGACCAAATGCTAGCTCTGGGATCATGTGGATACCCTCAGTGGGCAACATCACGCATTATAGTAGTTATATTTAGCAATCTCAAACATCATAAACATGCATGCATGTAACTTAGCAACAGACATTAACCATGCCGTCCATGCAAAACACAGTCTATGATGGAGGCTGTTCCATCAACCTGGCCAGCACTTGACCATGGAGCAGTCTGGTCCTTTTCTTTCATTCAATACCACATTGAGTGTTGAAGCAGGTTACCAAGGCGGGCCAGGCGGTGCCAGTGAACTCGTCCTCCAGCCAGGACCAGCGGGTGGAATGAACGAGTCCATTACTAGCATCCAGGAGGAGACTGGTGATAAGCTTTGCTGACAGCAACCTGCAAGAATCATAACAAAACTGCAATTCGGGACCGAGTGACATGTTGGCAGCTTACTCTTGTATGTTTCACAGCGTCATTGATAATTTGAATGCTATAACTACTAGCATACAAGAGTGTGTCACCCAAAAGTTACATGATAAGATGTCACATTGAACATTGACTACATGGCTGTTACTCCCTGTTGCAAATGCAAAAGAATACAAGCAATCTTGGTTTGATGCTATGACGAATTGTTGGTGTGAATCAGCAAAATGCAAAGTAGGCCTGCAGAAAATTAGAAGTTAATAATTAATATTTACCAAGACAAATCACAAAATGAACAAATCATCATGTCTATGAGCGGATTGAGCGCACAGTCATACCTGTCTAAGTGGCCATTTCAAGGGACACACGAGAAGTGGTCACCCGTATAAACAGGTCATTGTTAAATACTATACATCAATTCTAACATTATTTGAATCTTTAATTAAGAAGCCACTCACAGCTTGTTGCTTCAGACAGATAGGACGCCCGATCGAAACAACAGAACATCTCATGTTGACATTTGGCATGCTTACCTGCCGCTGTATCAAGGCTAGGTTGTCATTTGCACAGACAATCAGCGCAGCTACTTGGTTTGGGTTAGACTCATTCTTGTGTTCTCGAAATGCATCTTGCACACGGCGTATAGCGTATTTCCTATTGCAAATGATGAACAGATAAATGTAAGAGAATGATATGATTGACAGCTAGTCCAAATACAATTTTCAGAAGAAATCGCAGATCAGACTCACAGGCACGTCATAAAACATTCAGCATTCAACATTACTTTATGGTAGAACATGATTTGTTTTTGATGAAATTTTTTGTGTGAGCTGTTTTAAATCAGTCGCATCTGTATCATCACTGACTACACAATGTACGGCAGGCAGGTGACGGCAGGAAAGGTACCGGTGCGGGCAATCAGTCAAAGGAGTTCAACATAAATGGCACATGGCATAGAGAATATAAATTCAGACTTCTAAAGGGCAGTGACACGTAGACAGGACAGGAAGCATAGAAATATTTCTTGGCCGATGTTAAGTTACATGGCTGCTAAGTTGCGCGGATAGGGGTTTAGGACCGCATGGAGAATTTACAGCTTTGGAACTTGCAGTGGTGTAGAGGTCTAGAGGACAATAAAACCTTTAGCTTACAAGACGTCATTAGTCATTCATGCTAGGTCATGGTGGAAAACATGATTATTTCTATAAAAAGGACGCTCAGAAGTGTTTGCGTTGCTCTGTAGGCTTCATATCACTATGATGAAGATCACTTCAAGTTACAGTTGAGAGTTGCTACGGCAAAGTGATCTTCAAAATCATTCTATATTTAGCTACAGTGTAACTTGACTAATATCTCATCTTGCTCAATATCACGCTTCATCATGTTCCACTCGTCATTTTCTATGCAAACACTCTTAATCACCTCGGTTAATATCCCGTCTCGTTAATTGTCATGCTACGCTTGACCAATTATATTTCAGGGCCCGGTTATTGTCACTTTTTGTTCACAACGTGTTTGCTACTTTTGTAGTATTTTTTGCAACCGAAACAAGCTTCGACTGAGAGTTTTCGTTGCTTAGGCCTATCGTCTTGTGAGCAAATCAGAGCAGCTACATTGTCTGACAAAATTCCATGCAAATTCGAACACATTTCTGAGCTGTATTCAAATCACCGTACCGTGCAAGTGTCAACAATGGCGACACTATTATTGTGCTGTTGTTGCGTGTACTGTCTGGGGGTTATGCTTTTTTATTGATTTTTACCTGCTTGACCAATTGGTGAGCTTAAGCCCTTGTTTTGAGATTGGAAGCTCTTAGGTTTAAATGTATTTCCAGATTAATTCCGGGACACACATGCCAAATTCTGCATTTGTCTGTAGACTGGGTCTCAAAGGTCTCATGAAAAAGTAAATAGTAGAATCACAATAAATCGTATTAATTATCATAAATATGTTTGACAACCTTTTCGCCAATTAAAGCGTTAATATTCAATGGCTAGAACGACACAAGATATTTTATTTAATACAATAAATAAATGATACTAATATTCGGAAGCATTGAAATTGAATTCTATTACCTGAAGTTTACGTTGTCGAAGGCTTGCCCTCCTCTTAACAGACGCTTGTACAAAGACAGCACCATGATCTTGTCCGCCATGTTCAATTACCACGAGCACGAATCGCTGCAGTCACGTGGCCACGCTGTCTAAGATGGCGGCCGAGCTGGAGTGCATCCTTGGAAAACTGCTGGTGCCGGACAGCAGCATCATTCAGCAAGTAAGAGCGGTCTTGTTATTTGCTGTTGCGGAAATACTTTAAATATGTGCAAATTCTCAGTTCTAGTAATTTGCCGTTTTTATTATGTTTGGTACACAAGCGTCTTTTACGATTTAAGTAGGCCTGTGAAATGAGAAGCAAGGAGCCAAGGAGTCATAATTTATGAGACTCAGGACTCAGGAGGAGCCTTTTTGGCTCTTCTTGGGTCTGTGGATTAATCTGTAATATTCAACTGAAGGTTATGAGAAATGAGAATCTTGCTGTGCTGATGAAACATAAGAGTGATGATCGATCAAACCACGTGTCATTTTACAGCCATGTCTTTTCGTATTGTTTAAGGGCCCCCCACCTTACTGGAAAGTTCGTTTTTCGTACGCCGAAGATTACTCCAGGCAGTGCTGCTCCAAGCTTGCGCCACGCCAAAATCAAGGTTTTTTACAGTGTTCAGTACCAACTTCTTCAAATTTCCGTGGCTGCGCCACGCCAATTACCAAATTACAGGCAAGCTCCACGCCGAAGATCTTCGGCGTAACCTACAAACTTTCCAGTAGGGGCCCCCCAGACTGGAATCTTTGTATTTTGCGCGGCGGAGAAAAATTTTCCGAACTATTTTGCGCGGTTGGCCTCTCGTTGATGTGACAAAAATGCGCTGTTCGGCCGCGGTTATCAGCTTGAATAACAGAGTTACAGTAAGGATTGCGTTGACAGAGCCTGCTTTCCAGATAAAAATGTTTGCAGCTGAGCTCAATTCTCAGATCTGCGCGGCTGCGGATCCAGCAGGCCAGATTTGCGCTGCGGAGATGTCCGCCGCGCAGTGCATAAATTCCAGTCCGGAGGGCCCCCATCACCAAATTCAATAGGCCTATTTTGGATGCGGGTAGAGCACAATGAGCAAACACGATTAGTAAAATGAATTTTTACATTACGACACCGGTCATCTCTATGATACTCGGCGATAGTGCCCATAGCTCGTATCTGGACCTCCAATGGATCCGACTGCATTTCTTGCGTTTTGCGCGGGGAATTTCGAGTTTTGCACGGCTGAAACTGTGCGGCTTTTCCGCGCAAGACAAAAATAAACAATAGAAATTAGCAGTTTATGGTAGGAAAATGCTTATTTAGTGTAAATTTTATCTAGAAATTGCGCGGGATGGGCGTTTTCCGTAGAACATTGCGCGGGCGCGGATTAAGACGTCAATCTGTGCGGGGAATTAATTCCCCGTGCACTACATGAGATGCAGTCAGGCCAATGGAGATGTCTTACCAACATGCGACAAGTTTAAGTACCTTAGGCCTGGGTTAAACGGACGCATTTTACTCGCTCCGATCCTATTGCAGGCAGAATTTTGAGATAGGAGCGTGTTTAGAGCGCCGTTTGATTCAAATAGGCGCGACAATTTTGGAATAGGGGCGTCAAGTCGAATAGGATCGGCTTTGATATGCGCTCCTATTCGAATAGGAGCTGCTCCTATTGCAATAAGAGCGAGTGTGAATCAAACGCCGCTCTTCACACGCTCCTATCTCGTTTCCAAAAAGCTATTTAGGGAAAACCGGGGGTCGGTGTCTGATTTT
>OFHS01000230.1:0-37028 GCA_900245855.1 Calvadosia cruxmelitensis
CGAAGAGATACGTCCACGAACACGATGCGCTGATGGGTGAGAATGTTGCAGTGATTAGCCGCCCGTTCGTTGTTCACGGCAGGAGTACAGGCGTGTCATCCATTGGGTCGGGGTCTATTTTTGTTCTTTGCTTAATAGAGCGATGCTACGAGAGGACAACAGAATTGGATGGCGACCCTGTCACAGTCAAGCTGTGGGACACCGTGCGCAAGGTCAACNTCACGCGATTGACTGCAACAAAACGCGGATCAAACATGTTTGATTTTTTGAGCTCATTGCGCGCAATGTCCAAGAGGAAGTTGAACTTCAGCCAATCAGTGACGTCGTTATCACGCTTGCAGAGCCGCATTGTATCTTGACACAAACGACCCATGTGCTTGGGTAGCCATTATGGCTCATCTGCCCCGTGAATAAAAGGGGCAGCATGAATAAGAATCTAATGTCAGTTTATGAGTTTCACGACGACGACTAAAGTTCAAGATGGCAGCAAAGAAACTCGATTTAGCTCTTTCCCCAGAATTGTTTTGGAAGCCGACCGATTCCAAACGCGTTTTCCCGAGCATTTGATTGAGTATTGTTCTCTTCTACAACTTGCGCGGCTGCGCGCCCTGTGGCAATTTCCACTTTATAGCCACTGCAACGCTGCTGCTTCGTGTGAATGGTGAGCGGCAAGCCCGTATGGAAAACTCGTAAATCGTACGCCGGATTTAACGCCAAGCTTTTGTACACTTGTACGCCAAATTTTTTGGATTGACTATAATCTCAACCAAGGCTTCAATTCAATAAGGAAAAGTACGCCAATCACTGGAATCTACAAACTTTCGGAGGACGTACGCCAACTTTGTTTTGGCGTAGGCTAACTCCACACCGGATTAATCCGGCGTAACATACACGTTTTCCATCCAGGGCGGCAAGCGGGACGCAATATTTAATGTATCCTGTGGGTCGGTGATCAGGGACCGTGTTGCGCGCATCAAATTGCTCCGTGTGAACTCGAAAAGCAACGAGTTGCAACTGGCAGACTCTAATTAATTAACTGACCATTGTAGGAATGTAGGGTACGTTTTAGTCATAGTTCGAATCCAGCTGCTAGAGCATTGTTTCTGCTTTTCGTTTACGTTTTTTGATAGTTAGAAGAACACGTGCAGAACTTTCTAATGAGAAGGACACACTAAGGACTTTGCAGCTAGCTGAAGGCTGAATCATGGCTGAACAAAGTGAACAGAGAGCAGAATGTGAAAAATCAAGCCAATCAAATGCCCTGGCAAATTTCAGCTAACCTTTCATCTGAGACCATCACAGGCAGGTCGGCAGCTGACTCAGATCGCTTCTCAGTCGGCGAGTTCATCTCGTCCTTGGACAGTTCTTTGCTATTCTTCTTCTCATTCTCCAATGGCTCTGACTTGGCAGGATCAGCCTGTACATCACATTCAGCTGTCATGTTGAGAAGAGGAGCTGCTACTTTGGATTGCTTTGATCCCGAGGCAGCAGTCTTTCGCTGTTGTGACAGAGTTACTAGTTTTTCCTTGGGTCTTGTCTTCCTTCCACTAAGCTGTACGCTACGGTGAGCATTCGAATGCGTCTTTACTTGGTCGCTGCTGCTGTCTGACTTCAGTCGATGTAAGTCTTCGTCTGTGAATCCTGACCAGCCGGACATCTTCGATTTAATCAATTCATTTAGAATAGCATAGACTAGTCCGGGCTTTTAGTAGCTCATTGGACTGTACGGTCAAGCGGTGCAGTGGTTGAAGCAACTGCAAGAACAAAGGCCCTCTCCTTGTAAGACGCCATGTTTATTTACAAGAAGGCCGCAAGGCTTCTACGTGTCCTCGCTGAGATTTGTAAAGGCTGAATGATCTCCTGGCGTTCGGACGTCGTGGTCACTTGGACGCTGGCGTGCATTGCTCTTGAAGCAGAGTAATACACGGTTTTCGTGATAATATAGGATAATTTATTCAAGAGAACAGGAAAATCTAACAGAAATGGTACATGACCTACTGTTCTAATGAGACAAGGTTAAAAATAAACGAAATCAATGTCTAAATTAAGCTATTCATCGTGCTTGTCAGCAGACACAGACAGCAGAGTATTTAGTACTTCAGATTTGAATAAACAAAATATTAAATACATGAATGGAAGGCAAGTAACAAATGGGCTTACACATCATGTGGAAGGAAATTAACGACAATTCATTTGTAACAAATTAGCTTAGAAATTAAACATTCAACATGTCGTGTGTCTCAGTCACTCAAGAGTCAGTGAGTGAGATTGTAAATCGTCGTTGTAAGTATGTCTAAATTATATATTACAAGTACCCATTATTCTATTTATGCGAATCATGGATGGTGTGCAGCAGACAAACGTACGTCGCGCCATCGAGCAAGTGGCAGTTGATGCTGTTGCTAGTGCTGATCTGTATTGCCACTCCAGCTATCATGAACTGATGACAATTAAAAAAAACAATTGTATTAACTTAGTCTCGCTAGGTTTGAATCATAAACTCGTGATTTCATAAGTATACTTAGCTCTTGATATCATATTATTATCATTGGGAGCCGGAGCCCTCGTCTTAAAAGTGACATTCAACAGCTCAAGGGGAGGGCGGGGCAATAGGGACCGGATTTGCAGTCGCGTCACCCTTGGGGTCTTGCAGTTTCGTCCCTGATTCCCTCCCCTGCTTGCAATCGGACCGGCAGTATTGCTTGGCACTGATCTTAATTTGATTTGCTGTTCTTTCGTTGGCAGCCATCGTAGTTCGCTTCGTCACGAAGAGATACGTCCACGAATACGATGCGCTGATGGGTGAGAATGTTGCAGTGATTAGCCGCCCGTTCGTTGTTCACGGCAGGAGTACAGGCGTGTCATCCATTGGGTCGGGGTCTATTTTTGTTCTTTGCTTAATAGAGCGATGCTACGTGAGGACAACAGAATTGGATGGCGACCCTGTCACAGTCAAGCTGTGGGACACCGTGCGCAAGGTCAACACGGCGCTTGTACGCGTGCGCGGCGACTTCTCTGGATGACCCTACACTTAACACTCATTCCATGCCTCTCCCACAGGAATGGACGCACTACGCCGAGACTGCCGATGGATTCGTCGTGGTTTACGCCGTGGATTCGTCCGAATCGTTCGTCAGCGCACGTGGCATCGTCCGCTATGTTCGATGTTCGTCGCCTGCCAACGCAAGAAACTATCCCATTATGTTGCTAGGCAACAAAATTGAATTGGCAAGCGGTCGCTTGGTGGATGCCAGTGACGGAAAGAAGGTTGCCAACGAATACGCGAGCATGTTCAGCGAGGTCTCCGCGGCTCAAAATGACAATCTCGAGGCGAGCTTCGACGAATCTCTGAGATGCGTACGCGAGACTCGAAAACATTCCAGCGGCCGTAAGCATGGCAACGCAATGCACTCATTCAAGAACTTCTTATCGAAAATCACTTAATTCGACCACTGTATTTCAAGGGACGACATCATGTTAGGTTTCTGATTGGCTCTCGGGAGTCAGTGACGCAGGACACGCGTTGCTCTTAATATTGAAATGTCGGCGGTTTGTCTATCTTCGTTTCTCTATTGCGTCGTGCGCTGACTTAGAGATCAGTTGAATGACCAGGGGTGGGCGTGGTCAATCGTGATCCCATGAGACTGGTACAAATGCTGCAAGTGGAATTGATGGGAGCAAATGCCTGCCTTTGGTTACGCCAGCAAATGTAGAAGACAGTGGCGAGGATTGTTGTGGCGATCAAGCCAACACAATCGGCTTGGCGGCTGAGGCACAGCGCACACATGGAAAGAACAATCATCACGCTTTGCAATCACGACACGTGACACAAGGACAGAATCCAACACGCCGCGCCACCTGTTCGAGACGGGAGTTAAGTCACTTGTCATTCGCGCAGTGTTCACTTATTCTTAGGCAGCATAAAACGCGAGCGAAAGGGCGAGGACTTCGAGGCGACTGGAAGGATTTTGTTGCATTCTGTTGGTTATGGATGATCTAGACGACAGCGAGAGTCCATTGGTTGACGATCGACAAGACAAGAGGATGGTCGTTGACCCGTACAGCGACGGGCAGGTGGCATGGGCGCAATACGACAGCAAGAGCAAATGTAACAGCACAGCCGAGGTGGCAGCAGACGGCAGCATGTTGCAGGAGCGAGATGGAGCCACACGCCCGACGGACGAGAGTGGTAGTGGAGGGGCGTGGCCAGTCGCAGAAGCAGCAGCAGCCAATGCAGCAAGCGGAATGGAGGAGAGAGGAAGAATAACAAACAAACAAATCAAAGACATCTTGGTTCAGTTGAACTCATTAACGATAAACCTGTCCGTGTCGCAGCAAGCCAATGACGGAGCAGACGAAACGGCGAATGACAACGATGAACGACGAGCATTAATTGATTTGTTGAACGACACATTGCAACAGCTGAGGCAATTGTTAAGAGGAAAACCGCACGATGTCCCTCGCAAATCCACCGCGGAGCGCAACAAATCACAACAATCAACCATCGACAATCGTACAGAACGACGAAAGATGTTTTCTATTCAATTGGAAGAGAGATACCACGAGGAGTTGGACAAATTAAGTGAACGATTTAGACACCAGAAGATTGAATTAATCAAGATCCTGCAGGTTGAGAAGAGCGAACTGCAGGAACGATTGAAACTCGAGCGGCACTCATCAATCGATGAAATCGAAAGGACGCACGAGCAGAAATTAAGCGACGAACGACAAATCTGGCAGAATATTGTGAAGGAATATCAAAAGGAGGTTGACGTCATCAGATTCGAACTGCACAACATTCAGCGCAACTGCAACGTCGCCATCGAAGAATTAAAATGCGAACACGAACAGCAGCTGCTTGAACTACACGCAGGCCAACAGCAAGAGCGCAGGCAATGGCGCCAAGTCGTCACTGATAAAGTCATCAGCAGGATGGTCCAGACTCAATTCGGATCCAGGACGCACGAGCCCTTCTCTTCGTGATAAAAGAGAGGCTATAGCATGATGGCTTCCGTGATTTTGCGAGAGAACCACTGCGAACAAAACAATAGCAGTAGCAATACACAAATGAAACATCCACGCATGCGCATCACAGTGCTATATTATTATCAGAGCTCTTACCTCAGCAGTTTCAGAATTTCCAAATTTAACTTTTCTGAAAGTAGTCGCTTTCGAGAACAGTCCTTCTGTCTTTTTCTAGAAGAAAGACGATAAAAGACGGAATTGCTTAAGGTGCAGTCGTCTGCTGGCGACACAAGACAAGAGAGTGTTCATTTGCCACTGGTCGCCGGCGGCGTGACTTCGCTTACCGCAACGACCAGATGCAGCGTCATTACGGTGTCCTTGACGTCGACGTCGTCGCGCATCTCTCTGAAGGCGAGGAACCACTTGGCGCTCCACTCGGACAGGAGGTCACCCTTGGTTGCGTAGATCACGTGACTGAAAGATAGAAGCAACACCAGGACGCTCAAGAAAAAAATGATGTTACCGCTGACAACGAGGTCGTCGCAGGCAATCTTGGTTCGTGCCACGCACCCGTTCGTCACGATGACCGTATTGCCACCGTCCACTTGCGCGTGCGCCATGTAAAAGTCCGTGGTAGAGAAGCGTCCTTTGTCGACTTCCTGTTGATTATAAATTATAATAATTTATGATTCGCCTTGATCTCCTTTTCCTGACAGCAAGCCATTTAACTAGATCACGTGGTTTCATAAGACCCCAGCGATGTGACGTACCATCAATACATTATATCCGAATGACTCGTAGTCATGGAAAGGTCGCAGAACCTGAAAACGAGACAGTGATCGTAAGATAATAAAGGCAGACACAGAAAATGTCATTCGTATGTGTAGTAAGACGAGCACCTTGTCGGCGTGGAAAACACGTGGTGCACGTAGCTTAGCAACGGCCGTCGATCCGCCAGCAGTACTGTCAAGGAAAAGGAATGAAAACGCATCACGTCGAGCCGTTGTCAAGTGATAGCTGGTTGTCAACGGTCGATTGCGTAGGTAGACAGCGGAACAGACCTCTTGAGTCCTTCGAAAGTGCTACTGGCAAAGTCCACGAGTCCTCCTGTCGGTCTCGCCACCACTCCGATCAGGCCCTTGCCGACCCCCTTGAAAAAGCCCCCGGTTCCTCCTTTCTTGGCACCTAACAAAGACCACAATAGATAGTCCAATCACCATGGCAACGTACAATGACAACCTAATATCACAGGGCGATAGCCTACCTTCAACCGGTTTGGTGACGATCCCAGTTACACCAGACACCACGCCCTGCAGGGAGGGGGAAGAGAACGTTGAAATGAGAATGCGACGGAGGGATACTCATGGAATAAGCTGCCGTAAGCGGCCACATGTTACGGTGTCCTACCCTGACGAATCCTTTGCCGCCCTTCACTAATCCTTGGCCGACGTTGGTAGGTCGCTGACTCATCTCACGCCGACGCTTCTGCTGGTAGTCGTCGTCCAGCGTCAACGCCGCCAAGCCCTTGCCGAACGTGCCAGTGATGCGAGACACAGCACCCGCCGCGCCCCCTGCACCACCACAACAACAGCAAGTCAATTGATTAGCACCACAACGAGGCACTGGGTTCGTCCCACAAAGTGCGATTGTTTCATACGCACCAACAGTTCCTCCGACAAGGCTTTTCACTCCTAGTGCAAGACCTTCGGCAAATTCTTCTGGCCCTTGGATCAACCCCTGAGTACATGAAGTAAGACACTCAACTGCATGCGAGGCCGCCAGCAACCGATTGTGCATGCAAACGAGACACTATTTACCTGATACGGTTCGTAGAAGAAGTTCTTGGCGCCGACTGTGATGCCGGAAATTAAGCCGAACGGATTGCCGAGAACATCAAGGCCGAGTACTAGAACGTAGAGCTGCTTGAGAGCCTGATTTTCATAATGCTTCACAACAGAGTCGAGCAACTGCTGCTGGCTGAGCAGCATCGCCTGGACTTCGAAGCAAGCGAGTCTGTCAAATAAATAGAGCAGCGGACATAGTGCCAACAACCGCTGGTTATCTGATCAAATTCAGCAATAAGATGCAAAAGCATTGGACGTACTTGAATTCGACGTCTTGGACTTCGGTGAAAGCAACCCCGACGCTCTGGAAGAGCAAGTTCAGCACGTTCGTATGAAGCTGAGAGGTTTCCATGGCCTGGCCTCCCACCATCGAGAAACTCACGTGCACCTAAACGAGTAAACGAGACAAAACCACCGATCGCCACTCAGTAACCATGACAACAAACCATAGCATATCAAAGCTACAACCGCGAGTCACGTGACACAAATAGAAATGCAAATATCTAAAAGACTAATTCTTATTCGCACCGATTGCTATCGAAACCCTTGGCTTATTTGGCCCATCAGCCAAGGCCTTCGTTGAAGAATTAGGCGCTAGATTGAGTGGCACGTACAAGGCCGATTTCGTTGCAAACTTGAGCTTGGCCATCCAGCGCGGAAATGTCGAAAGCGTACGCGGTACATTTGCCAAAGTTGAATGATCGTAATAGTGTTTTTTTTATTTATATTTGTATTAAGATAAAACATTTTGAGAATAAAAGAACTTTAAGTTTGTTGAAATATAAAAAAAATAGAAATAGAAACCTTCAACGGTGACATGTGGAAATAGTCGAAGTAGAAACGCGAGTCGTGTTTGGCAGCCTGGAACGAGAGACGGAACGAAACGCAGTGAGATGACGTCAGATCAGTCAGCATCTGCCAAGCAACTTCGAGCCTGCACCTACCCTGAACTCAGGACTGTCTTCTAGGGTGCGCCTGACAATGTCAATGTCATATTTGAATTGTTCCGTCTGTGAATGAGAAGGAGATTAAGTGAGAACGAGGCAACGCACTATTTCAGCGGACGTCGGCAGCTTGACCTGCGCTGACCTCTGACATTCGCTGTTGTTGGCTGCCAAAGAAGTCGATGACGCCGAGCAGGAAGCCTTTGTCAACGCGAACGTCCATCTCTTGGATCAGTAACTTCAAATACCTTCAAACGGCCATCAACAAAAAGAGAAGAAGCGTAAGAAGTATCACCATGGTGACATGATGACGCTGGCCAAGTATGAATTGCCACGTGATAGTTTACTCACTTGATCTCGTTCACGTGCTGCTTTTCACCGACACGAGACGTCAGGCTAAATTCCAACAGCGGTTTAGGAGCTGAACAAAGACAGAAACATGTGAGATGTGTTTATAAACAATAGCGATTACGCCGCGACGGTTGACATTATGGTCAATCTTCATACCATTTTCGGCGGCAATGGATTTGGGCGGCGCGACTCGATGCAAAGCAGTCTGAAAGATTGAGCCTGGGATCTGGCTGTCGATCTGCGCAAATAGCCAAATACACACAGCACATGTCACATGGCACGGCCGGAAGTGGAGATGGCAGCCGCTGCACACGAGACACGTGACATACACTCACCTGGATGGTGTTTACTTTGGCGTAGAATTGCATGAGATTCGGTGACGTAATGTACTTGAGTGCGATGCCACTGTGGAAAGTCCTTCTTATGCGACATTTCGATGGACGCGTAATAATCATTCGATTAAGATCGACCTGATAACGAGGGTTGATTTGCACAGGTGAAGCAAAATAGATCTCCTCTGCAAATGTGAATTATTATATGAAGCGAGCGGACGTACCTCGATCTCGTCGATTGTCAGACGCGAGAACTCCTCGGCGGCAGACGACTCTTTCAGTTGCTTCTTCTGGAATTGCGCCTCGAGTGCCGCGCACAATTTACCGTTCATGGTCTTCCAACGATTGCTCCCTCTTTCCTCCCACACAATGTCACTCCTAAGGAAGGTAAGAAAAAGTGATAAACATTCTGACAGCGACAACGCGTACGCCAGGTATCTTCACGAGGCAATGATCGCTCACTTTCTAATGCCAATGTATGCAACTTCTAGTTTCTTTTCGGCATTGACGAGAGACAGACCCAGGCCTTCAAGCTCAATGACGAGTTCTTGCGTCGGGCGCAGCGTCTGCTCCTACAGAAACATCAAACTTCACGCGATAACCATCCGGCAACTCGTCATATCGTAGATTCAGTCTACGCGTTGAAATTTGTTGCGACGAACCTGGCTCGCGCGATAGGCAACGCGGAAATCTTCTGTGAAAAGTAGCACGCGTTGCAAGCCGTCGAGAAAGCTCACCCAGTATACGGCTGGGCTACCCTCGCCTCGCATTCGACCGAACTCGTTCTGAAGAAGAAAACGCGGAAAACGTCAGTGCACATGCGCAACCACAACGATGAACAACATCATGACTAGACCGAAGGAGCATTTGAACCTTGTCCAGCGTGATGAGAGTGGCAGCATCACCGTCAGCATTGACCACGGAGCAGGTCAAAGAGCGGTCGCCAGTAGGCTGTTCCCACGTGTACAACACGGACTGGCCGTAGCACACGACGTAGGAGCGCTCGCATGAGCTGAAAAGACAACCACCAGCAATGCCAACATATACAGACGGACAGACAGGAATGAACACTCGGCAGTGTCCGCAATCGGGACTGACCTCTGTCTGTATGACATCAGACCAACATGCTGACAGCGGTTCTCAATTCGCACCGGCGCGGCTCCGGCGAAGTACGGCGAGAACGACAACAAACTGACCGAGTCTTTGAGCTGGTACGTAGCGCACACGCCACCAAACTGGAATTAAAACCATACAAAACAGTACTCCATTTGACGAAGGCACATGTGGTATTCACACACGGCGAGCGGTCATCAACTGCTCTGACCTCATTGTCCAGTTTCAGTAAGAGGCTTGTCACCGGCAGAGGGTCGAACTTAACTGACTCTCGGCCAGAAACATGAACGAAGAGATCGCGCGGTGGCACGACGGCAGGCCAAAAGGGGATGGTCTTTTGGGAGGCAAACAGACGACGACAATTAGTCAAAACACAACACAATCATCAGTAAATCCCTGCTGTCAATTGCGAGGATGAGACTGACCTGGCCAGGGGGGATGTCATGCCATTCTGTGCTGGGCGCATTGGCTTCTGCTAGACTGATCTTCACCTAGAAAGAGCCGAGCGGCGTACATGAGAGAACCAGTCAATGTAAGCAATACAAAGCGATGGAACGAAGCAGGTGCGCTGGTGGGAGACCTACGTCGGTGTGATTCGACAGCATGTGACGCGGCGTCAACGTCACGATCTTCGTCAGACTGAAGTACGACAGTTGAATGTCAACGCCAATCTACGAAGGGGCAGCCGTCGGTTATTGCACGAAACAGTCGCCAAGGGTCACACTGAGCAGCAACAACATTCACAAACCTCAAAGACCTGGCCTCGCTTTCCTGCTGATTCAAGTGAGCCACCGCTGCCGATTGTGTCGACTGGGAACGCCTCTGACCACTCACAGTCCTTCACTCTGAGCCGCATCTGCAAAAGGAGAGCGAGAGAGAGATGCATGTAGGCGGTAAGTCAATTCCCGGCGCCATGAGTCATGTGGGTTGGAAAGAAGTGAGCGAATAGCAGTTTGACCTTCTTCTTGTTGCCTTTAATGAGAAAGAGGAGCGGCTCACGCCCAGACCCCTCTTCGTGTCGCACGACGCTGCTCTCGCAAGAAGCCTAATCACATGCATCAAAATAGAAGAATGATTACCACAATGGCTTAGATCAGTGCACAAGGCAAATCGCGAAGGTCACGTGGGTTCACCTGGTACTCCAGCGCCTTTCCACTCTTGTTAACGACCCAATATGGTGCGTACACAGTCACAGTCAACGAGCCGACCAAGGAGAAATACAGACCGACCTCCTGCAACGATACACCGCATATATGAAACGATAGAAGCCATATCATCCCTCAGTAAATATAAAGAGGATAGATGAGGTGGGATTGGTTTCTCACGAGTTTCGATTGTTCGTCTCCATCTGCCATGAGCAGCAGCGAGCAAGTCGGTTCATCAGCAGCGTGCACCTTGGCAGTGAACTTGCCCGACCAATCAAGACCATTGTAGCCACGCAACTGCAACACGCACCAAGTTTACAATAACACAAACCGAACAAACAACAAGCGACGACCCACAGATGCGAATGATGTCACGTGTCACCTTGATCTCCACCACAGGATGGTCAGCACAATTGATGGCGAACAGAGGCCAGCGGTCTCCCCCTTTCAGGCTCTCGAACGCATCCATCCCCTGATCACGTGATCAAGATGAGCATTTATAGCATAATTATGGCAGATGGAAGAGGCGCCCCGGAATGAGGGAGGGCTGCTCATTGCTGACTTACCTGCGTCTTGTACTGAACGGGCAGTGGCAAGTAATTGCGCATGACGACCGACGGATGACATTGTAGCGTGTAACGAGGGGCGACGGCGACCAGACCACTTCGCAGTGACGTGTATGACTGTTCCTCTCGAATCACCTGACAACGAAATCCCCATGACAACGAAAGCACTAGAACCCGACAGAAAACAGGACCGCGGTCACATTGCGATGTTCACCTGAATGTAGAGTCCAGTCTCTTGGCTGTCGGTTGCGTTCTTACAAAACAAGATCATGCGCTTGTCGTTGGGGAATGCGTTCCAGGCGAGTTGCATATCGCTCTCTTTGTAGCCGTGGCCAGACGGACGCATGCGCAAACTGCAGTGATAGGCAATGGACAGCGGGACCGAATAAGACTCGTTCGAGGCGATGGTCACATCCTTGACGGTGTCCTTGGTGTCGGTCACGTGAAGCAGATCGATTGGAATGGGGAAGTGATTGACAACCTGTTAGATGGAAGAGCATCACATATCAGCAGCAATGAGTGCACTCCCTTCAAGAGAGGCAACGAACAGTGATCGAACCGAGACCTGAAGCGGCGATCTGATGACAACGAGGCGTTGCCCTTCCGAGGCTGCAATTTGAACCACCACAGAATAGCTGGAATTTGATGACATCAGCTGAAACAAAGGGCGCAATTATCAGTCAAGTAGACTTATACCACGCAGGTGACCTCGCACGGCACAGAGTGTCACGCACGGATCGACCGCCTACATTCAAGGGGATGAGATCGTAAATGACAAGCCGCTGCCTTTTGATCGAGACATCTTTGATGGGATGGAATCCCTCAACCTTCAAACAAAAACACACATCATATGATGAGACGAATGTCACTTAGATGTGAACGCGCTCGACGTGTCATTTGGCTGACAGAGCAACGAGGGCAACAACGCTTGACCGACCTGAAAGGCGATCGTCGGAACGCGCAGTTTGACGGGAGAGCCCTTCCGACTTGGCGATTTTAAGCCTTTGTCCACAGCCGACGAGAAGAGAGACGTATTCGCTCCGTCTACCAAACGAATGGGCAACGAATGGTCTTCGTTCGTGCTCTGGAAGAGAAAAAGGCAATGCTCACGTTCCCCCCGAAAGAGATTAGCTGTCATGGCAACAGGCACTCTGAGATGCAACTCACGCGCAGCAATTGTCCAGGGATGACGTCAATTGTAAGTCCAAGCTAAAGCACAAAGAAAAAAGAAGGGAGTGGAGTCGAAGACCAGCAGCTTAGCATTATCGACCTGGCCGGTTCATATTGTCTCTGTTCTGTCTTGTGGAATAGGCTTAATTACGGTAAATTGTCGAGCTTTTGTTTTCATCAGCATACAATTATTGATTTTTCTTCGATAAAAGGTACACAACTTATTCTAGTAAGTAACAGACGAGTTGAGAACAACGTGAGTCACGTGATACCTGGTTAGCAATGACAAAAGGTGGCCTCGTTCTACTTTCGACAGGAGGCTGCGCTGTCATGACGGCTTCTGTGAACAACTGAAACGCAGAGCGAATGGCGTTCTCAATAAAAAGACGCTTCATATTGGTTGAAGAAGGAAGGTCATGACAAATAAAGCGACTCACACTGCCGAGGGTGCGCATGATGAGCAAGCTCCTCTTGGAGATAGTCAGCTCAAGAACATCCAAAGACTCCATTCGAATGGTCGTGAGGGGCGACTGTAGCAGCATCTGTGAGTCTTCCTCCTGGACCGCTGAATCTTCCACCTGGTCACCTGGCAACGCCTCGGCTGCTGCAGTCTCCATCTGGAGAGATCAAAAAGCAGAAGCGTATTCTTAAGCTGTCTCGGCCTGAGGCAGCAGAAGGACAAGTAGTCACATGGCTCTCACCACAATGGCTAGTTCCCAGGGTCTCTGCGCAGCTGCGTCGCTGACGGGTTCGATCAGATATTCCCACTCGGCCACCGTCTCGTTGTAGTACGTTGCCGTCACTGTAGCGTCCGCTCTCGCGACCAACTGAAACGAGGACAAAGAAGAAGACGGCAATGAATTCCCATGGCAAAGAGCCATTATGGATGGACGCACCTTGGATGAGCGACCAATAAGCGGGTGGGCACCTTGGTCGACCAGTCCTTGACGTCGGCGTGCACTTTGGTGTCCAGCTGCAGCAGCGGCATGATCTGACCGCCCAGGTAGCCTTCGAGCCTGACCTTGATTCCGTCAATGTTCAATATAAACTGCGAAGGGACATACTCAGGATCAGTCACTGGAGCGAGGCATCAATAGACGAACAGAGCTGCGTCGCCACCAGAAGCAACCACCTCGGACCGACCTGTTCACGGCGAGCATCACTCAGCACCTCCTGGTCCACTGTGGCTGCTGTCAAAGAGAAAGACAAAGCGCGTCGAGTGAAGTAGTTAGCAGAGATACAGACAGACAGACAGACAGACAGACAGACAGAACGTTGGATGGCTTACTTGTCACTCCTTGGACAATCCGAATTCGCGAGGAAGACACCCACAGCTTCTTTCCATCCCAGAATTCAACGCGGTACAGTGGCCTTCCAGCGTTCATGGTGTTGACCTCTTGAATGACACCTCTTGTCATCAAAGCACTTTTCTCTTCGCGCGTCGCTATGACAATCAAATTGGGCACGAGGGACGAGTGATGCGGTGGAATGTTCCAGACGACAGCGTCGACATCGTTCAGCGGAATAGACAACCGCTGACCGGACTCGTTAAACTTGATGAGCTGTTTCTTCTCTCTCTCCAGCAGCACACCGCGTTCGTAGTTGGGCGAGCCGTTGGCCACGCGGCAGTACACTGAACAACCCACCGCCGGCGATGCTGCGAGAGAATAGAAGCGACATACATGATTTCACTACCTCTGAAGCACAACGCACTCGAAAGCATCCGATTGAAAGAGGTGGAAATGAGGCCAGAGTTAGGCGTTCTCAATCGTATTTCGTGCGACTCGTTGCCATTGGCGACTCACAATCGGTGTTTGGCAGCGGCAGGAGACAGATGCGGCCGAGGGTAGCCTCTACGACTTCACCGTCATCCAGGTGAACCTGGTACGTGCCACTGTCGTGATCAGCTGATAGCAGCCACCCGGGGTAGTACCTGTCAGAGGAGCATTACAACTATGATTACACGAAGGCAGAACGGCAGACGTGGCAAGAAGCAACGGAGGTCGACCCACTACCACTTTGAGTTGAGCTTGCCACAGATGACACGTGCGCCCTTCTTCAGTCTGGCGATCGGTGGACAGGCGTTGGCCACGACAGATGAGAGGTCATCAAGGTCATGGCCAAGGGACTCCTCGAGGTCAGTCAAATAAACAATGCACTTGAAGTCCTTGTGCGCGCGCACCCGGCCCCTGTGGTAGACACCAGTCTTCCATCTCGCAAACACGAGCGCACCAACACCAGGCATCACTGCAATGACACGTGATCACAACAACAACAACAACAACAACAACAACGCTGTGGATGACATCCCCTTCAACTGAAAACGAGATTGTACATAGGAAATAATGGTTTCGTGAATCTATTTGAAATAAGATGTTATTTCGCTTTAGGACAGTTCGCCTGAAAACTGTACAGTAGCTGCGTCACTCTGCAGATTCAAGAGTGAATTGGATAAAGTAGGCGTTGGTGGTCAGGGTCAGTGTAATCTATTTTAGTTGCATTACGTCATTCATGTTTTACTTATGCTGACGAAATTAAATGAATTCCCAAGACCTGTCTCAGGCTAGATTTGTTATCGCTGCTACAAAGGGAAACATCATTGAACAAAACAGAACGACTCACACCTTGTCCCGATGACCACGGCACATGAATCACGTCTTGCTGTTCCGTCCACATCTCATTCCCACGTTTTGTAAATTCAACAAGCAATTTGGGCGTGGCATCATCCTTCACGGCAGTTTGTGGTGGCTCATCAGCATTAGACAGGTCGTCGTCAAGTGCCACTAGCAGACTAGCGGGGTCCTTGCATTGCCATGTCTGCTTGACAAAGCCCAGCGCATAAATATCACTATCGGGTTGTCGAACAGCCACATTGTCTCCAATGATGAAATCGTGCTGTTGCATGTCAGGGCGATCGAGTATGACAGCCGGCGACTCCCTTGCGCTGTGAGTGATCTGGCCATCGGGGTGGAAGAGCACCGTACAGTGGGTGTCCTTCTGAGACAAGAAGCCATACTCATAGTCACCGAGGCGGTTGCGGCACCAGACCATGCAGCCGGGCACAAGCTTGTCTTCATCAACTGAAAATCAACACGCTTGAACAACAACAACAACAACAACAATTTGTCATGACATTCCTGATAGCCTATTCGTCTCCAAGCAAGAAATGTATTCTAGCAGCACCCAACAAAGAACTGCTTTGAATCAATGGTACACAGAGGGTAGATCGAAATGAATGCCCTATATTTAAGAATGAAGCATGCGAATCATGCATATCAATTGTTGCTGCTTGACGTTCGATTGTCAATGATGTCACTAGACCTGCCTCGTTTTCACTTGATTGGAGTGACTAAGGTGTTGTTGCGCTACACCCTT
This sequence comes from Calvadosia cruxmelitensis, assembly GCA_900245855.1. Taxonomy (NCBI): domain Eukaryota; kingdom Metazoa; phylum Cnidaria; class Staurozoa; order Stauromedusae; family Kishinouyeidae; genus Calvadosia; species Calvadosia cruxmelitensis. The sequence goes on from OFHS01000230.1 coordinate 15,806, forward strand.
TGTGCAATTGCTATAAGGGCTGACAGTATACTGCAAGTATATCTACTTTCCTGATCCCAACTATCAATCCTAATTATTGACAAATCAGACGAACAAGCATGGCACTGCAACATTGCTATGGCAACCAGTTGGTCTCGTACCAGGAGCAAGGTACCAGGCATCGCTCTCTTTCGACATGTTGATGTCCCACAAATTTGATAAGTCCTTTGCAGACGCATCACTTTTCTCTTCTTCCTAAAAAGACAACCACATTGTCAAAATACATTGTGTCAATGAGGAAGTAACAACCCATATGACACTGGTTGTGAGGCTGGCAATGACACTGACGTCACCTTTTTGACAGGCAATGAATTAAATGCCATGGCAAGGGTGTGGATGGTTGACGGTGACAGATTCACCAATATTGTGCTTGATGAGACAGTCAGATGCGGCTTGCCGTTGGGCGGTGATGAGCCATGGACGTCCAGCTGAGACAGCGAGATGACCTAAGGCAATGCCACATCAAAAGAAAATGCAGTTTTAAAAAAGAGCAAAAAGGGAAATGCACAACACAATAACTCACACTTACGCTCGATAGGTCATGGGATCCAGAGCTGTCGAGTGGGGCACAAGTGATCTCTGTTTGGGAGACAAGGGCCACCATCTTCTGACTGCCATACTTCTCAAAGTATGTGAAACTGATTTGACTCTGTGAAAAAGCAATGTATAAGTCATATCACGTGACAGGAAGGAAGCCATGTCAATCATTTTGCTTACGGTAACAATAATACCTCCAAAAAAAGTGCCTTGGTGTCAGCAACACTTGCATCAGCTAGTAGGATGACACGTGGTCGATGGCACACAACATGCAGTCTTGTCGTTGGCCAATTAGAATCATTTCCAATTACAGCAGCACTATTTTTGGTAGTCTTCAGCTCTGTCACATGACTTGGCGACCTGCTCTGGGGATGCTGGGATTGTTTGGATTCAGGTAACGTGTCCGTTACCATTGATGAGATTGTCTTGATAAATTCAAGGTTCAGGATGAATGCCATACTGCGTAATTTCACATCGACTGAAACCAGACAAGGTCTCCATGGCAACAAACTAGGTCAAAATGCAAGCGCTAATCAGAAATGTGAGAATGACAGCTGCCTCCTTACCAAAGCGATCATTCTCGTCAGTTCGCTCCACTTTAACAACCAGCATTTTCGTGGACGTGTTTTCAGCATCGGCATCATCTGATGACTGGCATTGGATCATCCTGCGTCGAAGCAAAGAAGATAAATTTAGAGCAGGACTCAATCCAATGGTCACAAACACGGATCATCCTGTGAGGCGTACCTTGCTGCGTTGCTATGGCAGTGGCCTCTGAGGTCATCCAGTCCGATTTTGTCCAATTCTAGATTGACCTTAGCAGCACCATTAGACAACATTGCACCACTGGAGTCAAGACAGCCAATTGTGAATTGTGTAAGACAGTTGGATTGCAAGCGGTCGGCAAACTGGTCATTGGATGTCTGAAAGGTGATACATTTGTGATTTCAATTAAATAGACAGACAGACAGACAGTTAGACAGTTACAAAAAGAAAGAACCTGGATGCAACAGACACCTGCGACAGAGGCATTGAACGACAAAATAATCTCATCTATATCAGCAGACCAACCATGTCAGACGGTGAACGGTACAACGAGGTGGTGATATCTGCTGTATGGATGGTAAATGCAATTGTGGTCCATGGTTTTGATTCAGACGCCGAGAGAGGATCTTCATCAACATCACCTGTTATGGTAAAATCAGCTATAGATTGCAACTTTTCAGAAAATAAACAAGTTTCCCTGGCAGCAAACAATCATCTCAGTCAATACGTTACTGCGGCACAAGCAAGGCAGTACATTACCCGCAGTTGCTTGCTCTTCATCACTTGATTCTGCTGATTGACTGTGTGGTGAGGTAGGTGGAGTCAGGAAGGATTCAGACACATCTGCAATGCAAGCAGACACAGTGCATACTAATCAATAACACTTTCTCATTGATCGCAGCAAAAAGAAGCAGCAAAGGCTGGTGACAGCACATAAATGAGTGTTCAAAGAGAGGTGAAAGAATCTATGTGTTACACTAAAACTCAAATTAAGACAAACAATGAACCGCTTTCATAGGATCCTAACGGACATATACTGAATTTGATTTTTGCCAAGAAAAACTGATTTGACTGTTTCACTGCCTACCTGATGGCACCTCCGGTGTAGATTTCCCGTCCATCAGATTGCCATAAAGCAGGTCAACAATTGTCTGAATGTCGTCTTGACTAGCAGCCATCTTGAAACACAATCATGACATCGAGTCACAAGAATGTCATCACAAAACAACAAATGTTGGATGACGGAAAGTTGCCGGCATGAATGTGGTTGTCATGTACCTGGATTGTTTTAATGTTACCCGTTGCCTGAATGTCAGGTATGGCGTGACACCATGGTGTCAGGTTGCGAGTAATAGTGACGGCCATGTTGACTGGATGCATTATCAGTCGGCGGGTTGTCACCTCGCAATTGGCAGCAAGCTGTGCTCTGTCCACACGTACAAACAGACAAATAGAGAATGTAAGATGGAGCAAAGGAAGGCACGCTCACTTTCATGAATCCCTCAAGTCACACATCAGAGAATCCATCAACACTACATACTAATCACCTGCAATGGGCAGGAAGCCACGATACAGGCTGCTTGATCGGATAGTATATTGTTCAGAAAGCAATCTTAGCTCCTGCTTTACATATTGCATTGTTACTCACTTGAATATTGACAAGTCACTCAGGCTCAGCAACATAGTGTCCATTACAACATCATCTGCTGTGTGCTCGTCATCCACTGCTGGATAGGAGGCAGTCTTGAATTGATTGCTGACCTTCAGACAGCCAAGATCAGCCACAATGGCCACGGACACAGACGCAGTGACCGGAATGACAATCATGGGTGCGTGGACAGTGATATCAAATTTCACTTTTGGACTGGTTTCACGATAGTCAGCGACCTGGCAAAGGAAACATATTCATCGCAAAGCAGGATTCCTTCATGATGAAGAGTCAGTCACATAATAATTACGGCAATCAAACTGACCTTCACAGCAGCTGTGTCTGCAACAGCACGGCCAGCCTCCTTCATGGCAACAATTGCGCGCTGGAAATCCTCCACGAATTCCTGAAGCAAGAGTGGCAAAAGGAGGTAAATTATGTTGCCATGACACAGAGCAGCCATCAGAAGCTGTTTAAACTTCATTGTCCTACCACTCTCTCAGCAATTCAGTCATTTAGACAACAAAAACACAACAGCGACAGCAACATGGTCAACTCACCAAAACGTCACAGAAAAATTTCTGCAGGACAACAACTTTAATCTGTCCAACTTTCAGACGTAGCTCAAGATCTGGTTGCAGAAGACCTATGGCAACGCTGTTGTTGTGCTGAATAACCTTAAGGAGGAACAAAACACATAGCAGATCAACTCCAAAGATGTCCCCCCTCTCCATCAAAACTGTCAGTGATGAATTAAAGCACGCATGATCAGCATACCTCAAGTTTGAACACCTGGTCTCTTTCCATGGACACAATCTGTTAAGATGACACCAAGACATCAGAAGAGCTGAGAAAAAATGTAGGGTAAATAACAAAAGTATAATTCTTGAAACTTGAGAAGTGGAATTACCTGTCTGTGCTGCACGTCTTCATTGCAATATGTCAGGTGCAAGTCACGCATGCTGCAGGAAAGCACAAATGGGTCAGGTCAAACAATCTGATCAATATCGATGGAGAGCCAAAACGCTTAGGGATTGAGCATGAGTGGTACCTAGCAGCAACCTCCGTCCGCGTCTGCTTGACTTGTACTTTTGTAGATAAACCTGTTCAGCGATAAATATGGTATGTGGATCAGTGCATTGACAGTTAATGGACTACTTGTAGGAAATGCGGGCGGCAATGCTGTGTGCAGCAGACCACTACCTTGTACATGGGCAACAGCCAAGTCAGACGAGGCCGATGTCAAGGAGAGGACAAAGCCATCCATGGTCGCAGAAACAAGCAGCTCTGTTTCTTCAACCACACCAGCATTTGCTTTGAGTTCTAAACAATCGCAGAAATAGTCAATCAATGAGAGAAATTCTACTGATGGCTGCAAACCACTTGTCAGTGCCAACAACAAAACAGAAAGACATGTCTCTTGTGCTGTGCATAATGACCTTCAAAAGCAGCCTTCGGTAAGTATTGTTCTGGCAAAACAGAGCTCTTTCGCCTCGATGTTTCACTTGTATCTAGGCTCAATCTGCTGGCGCTGCGCCGGGCTGCTTTTAGATGTCTTCTAGCCTCTGTTGCGTGCTCCCTGCCAACAGTAAGCAAAAACTTTCAATAGACAGAACAGAAAATGCATGGTGGACGAATGGTAATGGTATGCTTACACAATGCGTTGGTTGAAACTGTCCACCATCTTCATAATGTTGAGCAATGCTTGCTGGTGCATTACGGCCTTCAGTGTTGTGAAGTGAATACTGAGCCGCTGGTCAGTGGCGTCAAACTCATCCCTGTAGTGGATGGTTGCTCTTTTGGCCTGATTTACAACAGTCACAGACAACAAAAATAATAATAATTAAAAGCACGCTAGCAGGACACAATACACTTATCAATGTACTAGCCGGTAGCGTTCTGAAATGCTGATTGAGAAGGGAGAAAGGGGAGAAATCAAAGCATGTGTACCTCACTGGTTGCGATCCAATCAGGACCAAGGACAAGGAAGCCATTGAAGAAACACTGCAAGTCAAACAAACAAGGGCTAAATGCAAAGGGACCATCAGGAAGACCATCACAGACAGAAATTAGATTGCAAATGAGACTGCACCTTTCTGTACTTCACACTGAGCATATTCTGGTCTGTTGGCGTTGTCAAGAGTGCCACAGTGCCGGCTGTCTTGTCATCCAGTGTAAGGCAACCGATACTGGCATCAAGCAATAGGTCCCAGCGACGTAATTTCACATCAGCACAAACATTGCCTACTCTGAATTCAACATGAGGGCCAGTGGCATTGTCGGTAGATTTCAATGCAACACTGAGCAATACCTCAATGACTTTCAGGGACAGTTCGACTTTCACCTGATTGGCAATACCTGACTCGAACTGTGGTTCATTGCTACAAAGCAAGGAATCACAGTTAGCGCATCCACAAAGGCAATTATTATTTCCTATAGCACAAAGACTTTAATGATCAACAGACAGAGGAGGCCAACCTATCCTCGATGCTTGTCAATGGTGATTGAGACTGCAAAGCATCATCAGCAATGTCACTGTCAATGGTATGCTGAAGGGCAGGTACAGCAAGGCCAGACGGGACAATCTCTTCAATCGTAGCAAGATTGGATTTCTGTCAAAGAGCAGCACAAATCAACGATAGAAAAAGGACCACAGCAGGACCATAATTTTTGTTTTGGGAAGCATAGCGCCGTACTGTTCGCTGTCTTTTCTGCCTCTTGGTGTTTTCAGGGACATCGGGTGTATCTCCACCAGGGATTGGTATGCTTTCAAAGAGCTAAAACACAAAATTGGTTGATGTCAAACATCAAGCACAGCATTGAAAGCAGTTTCTTACCAAATGAACAGACGTGTTGACAAGTCAAGGTGTGATACCTTCAGAGCTTGCATGACTTTCTCATCTGTCACTCTGACAACGAGTCTTTGTAGTGTGCCATCAACTATCAACCTACAAAGAAACCATACACCATGTCACATTCAAAGCATTGAAAGGATGCATGAATAGGAAGTAAAGAGGCAAAAAGGAATGCTCAACTGTGACAGTTGTGGGTCGTCGGGAACGAGGGATTTGGCCAATTTTGCACTGAATTCGATTGGATGCAACAGATGCAATTCAGATGATGAAAGTTCTCTCGCCTCTTGCCAATCATCTCCTGAAAATAACACACAACAATTGGGGATGAAACAAGAAGTGAAGAACACAAGTCAGAGTTTTCTTTTAATAGAACTGGATTTACATCAGTGAATAATTACCAGTTTGGGATAGCAGCACCTGCACAGCCTTGACTTCAATGTTGAAACGGTCAAAGCAGTTCTCTCTCACCTCAGCCTCCGTGACACGCTGCAACAGAATCAAAACATCGCATGAAGCCTGGTTTCTAAATAGTTGTATTTGTTGTAGACAACTGGCGATGGCACATTAAAAGATAGAAGCTCTAACAGCTGACTCACAATGCTGCAGCAAACAATGCTACTGATAATTAAGTAAGAAACTAAATTAGTTCGTTAGTTGTTTTTTTAAGTATGACTGTAAGTACCAAAGGATTTAGTACGGTAATCAAAATTATCGACACGTTGCAGCAGTTGTATTCTGAGGGAGGTGTAATTTTGCTAGTAATTTAATGAATGTTTATTACTGTCCTGGACTGTAACAACATCGACAGTCTACAAAATTCACACCTTAAAAATCCTGCAATTTCACAACAACTACAATACTCTCAATGAGGCGTGTTTCCATTCCATTGGGAATGTTGTAGTCGTTTCCTGCTGTGACACTGTGACTAGCACGCTGTATAACCTAGGCCTCAATTGCCTACAACAAGTGTAATAGGGTGGTTCGAAAAAGTAGACTTAAAGTGAAGGGCGATTTTGATGTAGGGCTATATCAATCCATGTTAGCTCACAGATGTCATTTTGCAATAAACAAAGGAACGTGCTTACTGGGATCCTGAGTCATTTTGGTACAAAGCGATCATAAATTTACGTCCGCAAGAGTGAAGGTAGCGACCACACAAAACTCTTTTCAGAAGCACAGACTTTGGCTTGAAAATTCCATCAATCTTTTTATAGCTCCATCTGTCAACGGCAACTTTAGCTGACATTCAGGAACTTGCTAAGAAATCAAGGTTGAGAGTTTGAATATGCGGATTTTCATGCTTGTGGTTTCTCGTACGAATGCAAAGCCATGAAAAAGTACATATGAAAGGAAATTTGCCTATCTTTCTAACACGAGTAAAACATTCTGACTACGCTTAAAAATGGCAATATAGTTGTGGTTTAACGAACCCAACCTAATTTGTAGCCAAAACGTAAGTCACGCAAGAAAGCTCACTATAGAGAAAAAAGACTCAAAATGACAACACCTCAAGCTCAATTTGGAAGTTGTCAACGTGTTCCCGAGTATATATATTTCCTTTTGCACGCAATGTTTTAACCTGATTTGGCAAATTTAGGGAGAATCCCGATGGAATTTTTCGAAATTTCGAAAAGATATATTTTTGAACCACCTTAAAAATACCACAATAAGGAAACCAAGATTAATGCCATCAATTAATGGCCAAGGCAATTTGCCACTATGCATGTCTGTGTATAGGACCAGATTAGAAGAATATGGGCCGTAGGCCAAATGGTCCAAAGGGCCTATTGTCGCCGGAGGCGCTCCAGAGGGGGTTTCGGGGGCCTTCCACTGCAAATTTTTGGAATTATGCCTGCCAAATATTACATTTCCTGGCTCCTGAGTATCTGCTATTTTAACCACAGTAAGCCAAGTTCTCTTTCCCATAAACGTAGGAAGGAAAAGGAAATTATAGGCATCGTATTTCAAAACACATCACTGCAAGTTAGATTCATCTTTACAGCAGCTTTACAGGAAGTGTGGTTAGCTCGAGAGTTTCTAATCCGGCGAGGATAATAATATAATATATTACGGCCGTAGGCGTGCTACAACTTTGTATAGGCCCATTGCGATGGATAGATGCATTGCTCTTTCTACTTATCAGATGTCTAAACCAAAAACACAAAATACAAAACTCTAGAAATTAAATTAAATTAAACAATAGCCACAAGTTTGGAGGGCCTATCACTCTGGAAGGGTTGTAGGCACTGGCCTATTGTGAATGGCTAATCCGGCCCTGTCTGTGTATCAACGCCATTGAACGCAAGTGATGGACATCCACTGGAAAGATAACACGGAACAGAAAGCAAGTGATTTAATTTGACGTACCTTTGGATCAGTGATGCGTGCATGACTGTGGTCAGAGATGATTGACAGACTGCCAAAGTCAACAATCAGCAATTCACTTTGCCTGAATCAAAATCACATTGAGGGTCATTGGGTTGATCCAATCAGGGCTTGTCACAAAACAACAACAGCGTATAGTACTAGCCACGTACCTTGAGAACATGCCGTGCTTGGGGATGACCAAGTAAGACGCATTGACCAAGATGTCAACATCCATCACCTGAAAATAGTAGCAGACAAAACAGGCTAAGGCATAACACCATGACACAATGTAACTAGATGACGGTGAGTGACGACAGAGCAGAAACTGACGTTTCGCTGGTCCATGGCATGAATCAATCCGGCTGTGCTTGACACTCTCAGGTCTTCAAATGTAGAAAATGCTTTCTCTTGAAGACTGAAAAAAACATCAAACAACACAAAGCATGGAGTATGTTAACAGATCACACCAGGCAAAATTTCAACTAACCACAATGACCTTACGTAAAGAAACACTCACTCCTGCAAAACAACGTCTTCAGGTGCCTTGAAGAACTGGATCAGTTGTTCTAAAGTATGCTGCAGGCAATAAAAGACCAACGTAAAAACAGGCGACACTTTTGGCACAGAATGTAGACATTGCAATGAGTCATGCATGGCTTGCTTACAGAATCATAAATAATTTCGATCGGCTGCACAGCTGCTTCGACTGACTGGTCAACATCATCTTTGTCAAGTGGGTGTGTTTCGAATACTGCATGTACCAATGCCATGTTTGTGTCAGCACCTGAGGAAGCAATAAAGAACTGTCAAAGGCACCGTTCTCATGGTGACTGCTATAGAAGATTGATGTTCACTGCTTGTGCATGTTGTGAGCAATTACATTACACTGTCTATTTGTCAAGATACCTGACTCTTTCTGGATCGATCGTATCACACTTGGTGTTACTTGACCCAATGGGGCACCCGTCAATGTCAAGCTGTCGACCTTAGCAGTGAACCTGAAGGAGAGAAGAAGATGCACAACTATCAGCATTGTTATCTCATTTATTTGAGCGGCATCTAATTAGTGTTGCTGGCAGAACATCAAGACGAAATCTGAAACGGGGGGTCAACGTACAGTTACATGGACAGATGGCATACTTAATTGCGTCAGCTGATGGTCGTTGCTGGAAGTCAGCCATGAGATCCTTCAGGGTCAGTTTGACTATCTGAACAATTGACCTAAAAGGAGACCAAAACAATGACACAGGATGTGAATCAATTGACATTGCAGAAGACCCTAACAGTGGCTATACAGACCTCTGTGAGTAGTCATCTTGCAAACCCAAGGAAATTTCTTTCAAGTGCACAATGGCCTTCACAGCAACGTACTGGAAAGAAAGACAAAACAACAGAACTGATGGCTTGGTACCACAGCCAACAAATTACCAGTGAGCATGTGAGCAGTGATGATTGTGCTATTTATCGTACTCACGTCCTTTGGAAAGGGCTGGATGACCTCATTCTTGGCATAGCCAATGGCCTTGTACAGCTTCTCCATTTCTTCTTGTTTCTGCTTTTCAGGCATCAATGCTACAACAGCAACAACATACAAATATAACAACAGCATGACAAGCAGCAGAAATCTGTCCGTCTTTTATGTGGCGGCACTAGCAGGCATTCTGTTTCCAGGTAAAATAAGTAATTAACACTCTATTTGTCACTTGCTTGTGTCAGTGTGCTAGGCCGTATCCTAGAACTGATCACACAGAGAACAACACCAGACATCATTGCAATTGACTTGCCTTCAATGCGCTCTCTGCCAGTGGCAGCCTTGGGTGCCTTCTTTGAGAACATACCACCAAACCAGCCAGAGCTCCCCTTCTTCTCTTCTCCTTGCCTCTTTTTGGTCATCACCTTTGAACAGCAGCAACGTCATTTATCATGGATGAGATGAGATCAGACTCAAACAACTCAAATAAATCATTTGTAGTATGACCACGAGCCAGAGTCATTCATGCAGCAGATGGACATTGAATTAGGAAAGCAAACGCTTTGATGGCCAATAGACAACAAAAGACAATGATGATGCACACACTGACTGCCTTCTCAAACACAATGGTCACTCACCTCGTTCAGCGCCAGTTGGCGGTAGATTGTTATGCTGACCAGATTCATCACCATCTCCATGTTCTAAATGAAAACAAACAAAGATATGGCCACATCAAAGAGCTAAATGCACGCCCATCAGGACAGACAACCACAAGCTTACAGCAAATGCAAACCTGAAGTTCAGCAGCAACACCTTTCGACGAGTGGAGCATGTGTTCCATATACTTTTTCTGATATTGCTTGCAGGTCAGTCTGCAACGTCACAATCAAAGCCATCACCAGCCAGATCTCTCAGCCAGAATATTGCAAGCTACTCTGCCAGGGATGAGAAGTTACCTGTACTGCTTGATGCTTTCCCAGTTCCACATACGAGACACTCGTCTTACGTCCTCCTCTAGGATGGCATTGTAACAATAGCGCCACCTAAAATGACCACAATCACTTGAAGCTTAAAGCCCATGCGTAAGACAAACAGACACTGCTACTGACATAAGTCTGTGAGAAATACTCACTCACCACACTACAGGGTGTCCCCTCGGAGGAGAAAGTGGGCGATACTTTCGGAATGGGATATTGCGACTCATCCTTGACATGGCATCCAACATCTCCATTAAACTATGGTATTGCATCTTGGTGAAGTCAATTGCAAAGTTCTCCAATACAAATGCCAAGAAGATCTGCAAATGAGCAATTCAAATTGGTAGCAAATTGAAATCAGCCATTAGGAGAATGATCTTCATTTCATTACAATGTCTGGTCCACTGATCACTAGGGACGGCATTGCACAATCACAACGGAGAACAATGTAATACTAATACACATTACCTTTGGAATGGTGTCGTTTAGGCCAGGCTTTGAGTTGATCTTCACCTTTGCTGATGCACTGATAGGATTCAGCACTAAATTGCAGCAAATTACCATTCACTCCAAATCAAGAAAATGACAAAGGGCAATGACAGCAGTGCAGCTATGCAATCTTTCTATTGTCCTACCATAACGGATATTAGCTCCATGTTGTACATTGCTATTGACGTCAACCATCTTTCTTTGTTGATCCTGTAGCCAAAACATTGCATGCCAACATCAAATCAAACAAAGCAGAGATGCAAAACGCAAGGACAAACTAACAAGAGATGCAACTGGTACAAACTTACAATCCATTTCTCTCTAGGTAAGGTTGTGAAGGATTCATTGACATTCCAATAAATAGCAAAGTTTTGAAGAGCCACAAACTGAGAAACAAAGGAAGCAGCAGCTGAAGAGGCATCAAAGAACGCAGATGGATAAATTGAAAAACGACAGCAACAACAAACAAATATCTACCTTGTGTATAATTGACACGGTCTCCTTGATAGTTCGAGGAACGTAATATTCATCGGTGGTCTGAACAAGATGTCAACACATTGCAACAAATTGCATTCTACAGCGGAGACTAATGATGAGATGCAGCACAATGGCGCACTGCAATAGTTTACCTGAGCGCTCAAGTTTTGCAATGTCAGTCCAATACAGAAAGGCATTGCAGGATTAGACGACTGCAACAAAGAAGTAACGGTCATGGTCAATTTACGTATCCAAGTGATGATAACAGGCAAAGGTATGGGATGCCTGACTCACTGAGTCTTCATAGCGCACGTGGATGTTCTTGATGGTGATCTGGAAACAGATGACAGATCAATGTAGCAACACCTACAGCTGTGTATTCAAAGGGCAGAGGGGTTGGAAAGGGGTACCTTGTAATGTATGCATAATAATCTGGCTCAATTAGAGTCTGGATCTAAAGCTAGGTCCATCTTGTTAGCACAATGTCAAATTAGAAGGAAAGAGGGAATGTTTCTGTGGAAAGTGGCTCCATTTTGCTGCTTTGCAGTTGTCTATCGTGACCAGCAATGACCAGCAGCCTCTGATGTTTATGCTGCTCAATCCCAAAACAGATGCGGTTACTTCGCGTTGTCATATGAAAGTAAATGTCCTTCTCAATTCTGTTGTACGTGTCAGTTTCTTTCACTTTGATTCATCCTGCATGGATCTTATCATGATTATTGCCTCTTTCTAATCTTAATATGTCAATGCAATGTCAAATGATTCCTCTGGCAATCATGAATTGAGTCTTCGTCACAATGGTGCAGTGACCTCCCATGGCACAGAATCTGCAGATTGAGAATAGTGATGCTGTTGCCTGCTCTTCCAGTCTCAAGAATGCACACCTTTGTCATCTGGACGCATATGCTATACCCCAGCAACCGTACAAAAGTACTCCCAATGTGCTGCTTGTAGCCGCAGAAGCATTGTGGCATCCACTTACTTGGCAGGCAGCGTGAAAACTACTGAGATACCAAACTTCTAAAATGACAGTCACACAAATCATTAAATAGCTATATGATTTTATGCAATCTAAAATGGCTTCCATGCATAAATACTGCCATTGGATAAAACCTACATCTATTCAGTTTTGTGAGTAACACGTTACAATTGTAACCTGATACTTAAAGTTACATTTCTCATAACGTTTGCCAGCAATGCACTGCTTTTATTGTGGAAAGTAGGTTTTGTGAAACTAGTTACTGTTTTGAGGAACATGCTACTTCTTTCAAGTCATCTGTCTAAGCTACTTTATAAAATGACTGGCTCAAATTCTTTTTGTTATTGTACTCAACGCTAGGTTTCTTAAATAAATGAGAGTTCCATCTTGATTACCAGAACTTCAGGGTGTTTTCTGGATCAACCAGTATATGAAGAATGAACTGGTATCTTATGCACTCTGTAGGTGTCAAGCAAGATTACACCTGAATTTACCTGTAAGTTTTTGATGACTTGCGTTGCTAGTTTTTCAGCAAAGCTGTCACTGTCTTCTGCACTGTCTTCCTTTCCTGAAAATAAGCACCAGAATGAGACAGATAAAAAGAAGTAGGATTGAGACCAATTGTCACGTAGCATCTACAAGCCACAACTGATGACAATTAATCACATGAGCAACAAATCTTGCAAGCAGACCAACAATTGAGGTTGACTAAAAAAGAGAGCCAGCAGGGCTGATACACGCAGCACTAGCCCTCAAAGAAGAAAAGATGGAGCAGTGATAGCATCTAGAAAACTCAAAATGGTATTTACCTTTCTTTTTCTTCTCTTCAAGCTTCCTGGCCTCCTCCAACTTCTCGAGTTGTTTCTGCTTCTTTTCCAGTGAATGCTTCTCTTCTTTTGCACTATCATACTTTACGTCTTATCATACAGTGAAAAAGAGACGAAGGATCACTTAGTATTGATTGAGACAGCAGTTACAAATCAGCACATCCATCTGTGGTCAGAGTGATGTTTCAGTTCACACAATAAGAAAACTAACGCAGCATGGCATAAATCACAAAGAAACAAAATATGGCACGCAATAAACCTTCTATGCAATCTATGGCAGCATTTCAATTAGTCAAGTGCGGTCCAAATGCATTTTGGGATTCAAGAAATTAACAGTCACATGATTTGAACTGAAAACAAAACTTTGCCAACCAAGAACAGTCCTTGGAATTGACTACCATATAAAGGAGAGAGAATCGTTGAATCTTGAATGTGCTTCAAACAAACCCATTTTTGATGTCATATGTGGCAGGGGTCAACAAGCATGATCCCAAAATGCATTGGACATATCCTGGGGCAAGATTCTTCAACTACCTTGATTTGGCTTGGCAAGTACAAAAACATCTTCCAAGAGAACAACAGTTGGCTCTGTGTAAAGGCTTTTCCATGGTATGGAGAGGTGCAGCTTCCCTAAAAACAAATTAAACAATGCCAATTAACTATAGCTCATCTAGTCATTTCAAACAACACATGCAACATTGCGTCGAAAAGCATGTGAGACTGAACGTGAAAGTATTCACATGAAAATCGACTGCATTATCTGCAACATTGACTCAACACAATCACTGTTACATACCTAGGTATCCTCTGACCACTTGTATGGGTAGATCGAGATCATCCTATTCAAAGAAACCCCACATTGCTACATTCAATCAATTCTGTAGACAGGAATCACACGGCAGACATAACATAATCTAGAGGGCAATCATGACTAAAACTGTTCTCTTCCTGTTCATTTTAAATCGGCAATTATTTTACAGAAGTAATGTATTTGGCTCTTTTCCTCTCAATTTGAATTAGAGAAATCTCATTTCCATTATCCAAATGCATCAGGCATCCGGAGCTCTCAGTCTCAGCAAGGTATTTGATATTGTGGGAACAGACTCATGGTATGAACCGTCCTCAAATGTCTGGAAGGGTCACCTATAACATTCCATGCTATTATCATCTATGGTCTCTTTCTCTTTCAGGTGTCGTTACTCATAGCGACCCTTCAAAGAGTCCGCCTTTGAAATCATTTCAGTTCTATTTTTATGCAAGATAAGTCCCAGAACTACTCAATCAACAAACATCAGATGGTTATGTCGAGAAGCTGTCACAATTTGACTATCCAAGAATTGGCAAAGATAAAGGCCCAATATAGCATAACTTGTTGCTTCCACAGTCACACCGCCTATAACGTCAGTGAACTTGATTACTGTCACTAATTGTTCAATAACAGATGTTAGAATTAACATACCAAAGCTGTGGCCTTCAGCTCCAAATTTTCAAGTTTTGCATTACCTTGGAGAGAACATGAAGAGCAATGTAAGTTGGTATGCAGGCAGACATTACTAATTCAAAGAGAAACATTTCAAGTCCACGTTACGGCTAGTGAACAGCTGAGAGTTGACAATGTTTGCAATTGTCAGTCCATCATGCATTAGCTTACAAGAACCTTTCATTTGTACCATCTGAAGTCAGCAACCTGCAAAATCAGTGCATCACAGACAATCCAATTTGAGCCATCGCTGAAGCTGTTCCACACAACTATCAGTGCCGCGACAACAACCGAGTCCAACGAAAGGCAGTGTTATCTTGTTCTTGCATTGGTGATCAATATCTTTTATTTAAAAAAAATAGGTCTAGACACATTTAAAACTGCAACTAGTTACAGTTACACATTACGCTTGAATAAAGTGTCTAGTTATTAGTTTATTACTAAATTTACCAAAAAGTAGTACAGTTATAAAATAGTTGTAGCTGCTTATGACCCAGCCTTGTGGAAATGCATAAATGTTTCAGACTATGGTGCAAACACGAGACTGTATCGCTGAGAAATGCACCTCACTACCTGACTACATACAGCAGAGAGTGCGATCCACGTGGTCAAACAAGCTGTTGCGTCAACGGCAGGTCTGACCCCGTGTCCCCGCCCCACTCAGATCAAAGACAACTCAGCTTATTAGCAGGGCGACGTGTTAGGCGAGCCTTCTCCCAAATTTGTTCGCCTTGCGGTATTAGTCGGCTATGAACTACAGTTGCAGCTGGTGTCTCTCTCTGATTTCTAATGCAATATTAAGAGAGAGCACCCCGCTGGAAAGGCGGACTATACTCGATCCAAATTTCAGCTTCTGCGTCTGATGCAAACACCGTTCACGCGGGCTAGCTCTGCAGTATGTACGGGAACATGCATCTTGTAAAGCTAGTCCTGTGACTGGACTAGGAGGACCTACCTCCCCAAATGCCAATTTTGAGCTGCGAAGGGTCCAGATCCACGACATACTGTCCCAAGTATTTGTTGAGCAGGTCAGTGACCAGCGATTCAAACACCATGCCTCGTAACTTGAACTCGTCACGGCAAGATCTCCAGATGCCGACTGCACCACGGATGGGTCTGATCTACAACTCCTTCAATTATCCGTAACAAACTTGTCACATGATGGCTGTAACTACCGTGATAAACACACTTTGTCCTCAGATTTGCCTGAGTGCATTCAAGCCCCACACTGACTTACATTCAATCAAAACGAATCAAAAGACAAAATCACAAACCCACCGTGGCCTCGCTTCACTGCCTCGCCTTCGTCTCATTTCCATGCCTCTTGCTTGATTCTCCACTTTCGCTCTTGCAAACACAAGTTAGGTCTGTGATTAGGCAGCTTCAGGAGATTTGTGCTGTTTCAACAGTCGTAGTCATCATTTCATTATGTCTGGGGTGAGTAATAAAATGACAATTGTGGTCTTTAGCGTCACCTTTTTCTGTAATGGTTGCTTAATACGCTCGCTTGACAGAGCAAACGGAAATAGAACTTGAACTGTAGGCTAGGCCTGGTGCAGCAGTGGACTTCGTCCTAAGATTATCGCCAGAGCTCTTTGTAAAATTATAAAGTAATCTATCAGCCTATCAGGAGACAGTTATTTTTTGATAAAACTGTTGTATTCTTGTCGTGGATCTAGCTTGGTCTAGTGAGATAGGCCGCCCTAATAGGTACAGTCAATAAAGTCACACACAGCTAGACACAGTATATGAAGCTACTGCCTACTGGCCAAAGGCCAA
The DNA here is from genome assembly GCA_900245855.1 of Calvadosia cruxmelitensis. Lineage (NCBI taxonomy): Eukaryota > Metazoa > Cnidaria > Staurozoa > Stauromedusae > Kishinouyeidae > Calvadosia > Calvadosia cruxmelitensis. The sequence goes on from OFHS01000230.1 coordinate 32,277, forward strand.
ATGTAGGTGACGATGCTTGAATTGTTTCAGGGGAAAGAGTCCTATGACTTGAAGACTAGAACATCTGGGTATTCTAATGGGATGGAGGAAAACAGTTGTGTGTCATCCATGGTTAGTGCAGTGACGTGGAATGCACACAACCAGGATGAGTGCCGTAGATTCATCATCTAATATTTATGATATATCTCACAGGAGTTCAATGGATCACAACAGAAACCATCACCTGCCAGCAGCATTCAATGCCAGTACGCTTGGCCATCCTTTATTCCTTATGCACGGTTGCTTTAAATTGTGCAACTGTGCATGACAACCACAGAGTTGCAAATTCATCTCATTTTCCCATGCAAAGATTACTGGGTACTACCTCAACCACCCTGCTTGTTTTGAACCTCGACACTTTTGCTGCCTGCTGCAGTTAGAACTATCAATCTCATACGCAACATTGCAGAAGCTTTTTGGAAAATCTCATCAAGCTCTACTCAGATCTGAAATATCGAATTTGGGGGTAGAATCCGTATGACCTTTGCTTTTTACTCAGCATTCTTGTCAATCTGGGTCATCGTAAGGCAGAAAGACCCTAAAAGACACAATCTCAGCAACGATGGACATTTGCAGGGAAACGAAATGTAGCCCTGTTCAAATTGTGCTAGCGTGGACAGATGATAAAGATGTTTGTGACAGCAGTAACGCAATTGAGCGCTACAAGATAAACCGACTGCTGTTGAACAGGGCACTGACCAGATGATTGTTTTGTTTTATTTAGTCTATAATCCACGTCACAGTGAGAACTCTGAATGGAGAAGACTTCAAGTTTGATGTTGATGAAGAAGTAAGATTATTGGCTGTAGTTATAATGCTGATCATTCTTCAAAGCTATGAAAAATCAGTTCATTGAATTATCAATTTCATGTTTGATGTTTATTCACATTTGAAGATGACGGTGAAGCACTTCAAAGATCACATTGCTGTGAAAGTGGTGAGTTTGAAAGGTTCAAAGCTTCAAGAAGTAACAGAAGCATGGTTGGTAGGAACATTTGTCATGAGTTATCCTTGCAATGACACATCAACTTGTGTAATGCTAAACATTTGATGGATTGGATAGTCATACAAGAGACGTGACATTCACTGATTGGTTGTTTGTGTTTTCAGCAACGTGAGGCATCAAGGCAACGGATGATTTTTCAAGGGAAGGAACTTACAAACGAGGCTTCTTTGAAAGACTGCAGTAAGTTGTATCTCTGATTGGGCAATTATTGAGTTGCTATTTCTTCAGTCTGTGCTTGAGATGAGCGTGTCTCTTAATTGATTACTCTGCTATTTATGTTAGAGGTGAAAGATTGTGTGATTCATGTTGTGGAGACCTGTGTGCCGTCGCCAAGCAATACCCGCTCGTCAGCACAATCAAGTAAGTACTATTGTACGCACTAGAGACTGTTCACCTGCAGTTGCTTCTGGCTTCGTGTTGGAAATGGTATGGATTTAGGATGCATTGTGTAAGTTGTATTGTCAGGAAGACTCTCCGGCTGCAAGAACTTTGCTGGTTTTAAAGACTACATCCTGTGCACATGAATTAGTCAATTCATAATCAATTAGTTAGTTAAGTCTCTCTTCGGTTATAACATACTGTTTCTACTTGCCAGCACCTGCAGCCATTCAGCCACCGATGTTTGCACAGCACCAAGGTGTGTCCATTGGCAGTCCAGAAGATCTCACTGCCATAACGCAGGTGATAGGCTTGGCCCAGTGATGAGGCTGTGTTGATTATACGTCATGTTCCTATCCACAAAAGGGCTATTTGTCATTTCGTTTGTTTTTCTTCTATTCAGCAAATAGTTCATTCGCTGTTTTCAAACATGGATGGGGCCAACACTGATTACAGGATGTCACAGTCGACTTCGGTATGTCATGTTGCAACGCAGCAAACCACTGTTACCATTTGATGCACTTTGATCACTTCATCATGATGAACTATTGGGGTTTTATTTGCTTGGGGCGTGTGTTTGTGTTGATGGGAAAGGGGCTGTTTATTTCTTTAGGGCAATGGAGGTGCGGTCAATGTTCACATTGATGTGCAATCTACTTTGTCTCAGGTGAGAATTACAACTGCATACTCAATTGACGCTACAGACCAACCTGTCTTCAGTGACCGCTTGTCGTTGCTCACTTGGATGGTCGCTTAAGACATAGTGGGCGGTGATGTCATAATAGATACATATTCGTTTTATTATCTGTAGGATGTCAATGAAGTAGACAGAAGACTCGCCAATGCTATGCGTTTCCTGGGAGGTGCACAAAGCCGACTGAAACAGCTCAGGGTAATCATGTTGTGCGAGATGGGTGTACTCTCTTGTTCAGTGTTAGTCGTGTGTTTTGGCTTTGTATTGCTTGTCCGCCACAGTGCTGGAGTGGTAGTGCCATCCTGTGCGTCTCAATTGTCGTATTTTAATTTTTTTTAATAGGATGGTAGTGTTGATGCTGAAATGGAATCATCGTTGGGCCGGCAACAGGAAACAGGGTAAGAGCACTGGATTTCAACTAAACTGAAGGGTCTTGATCGGCTGTGAAATGACTTAATGTTTATGCAGATTGGCGTATATTTCTTTCTTGTTTGTAGTCCAGATGACAGTCGTCGGTCCTTGCCTGGCGTTCTGCAGGAGATGCGCTCTACCCTTGGCGATCTTTTGCCTATCCTTGACCAATACCAGCAGATGCTCTCCGACCAGCCGGATACACAGGTAATTATGAGTCAGACCCACTGTGGTATAGTCATTGTGCTCTGAACTGCGCAGCTCATGTGTACTGTTTTGTGCTGACAGCTACCTACTGGTTCAACCGTCCATCAAAGTGAACAGCTTCCTGATGCTGTAGCAGAAATTTTCCATAGTGTCAGTCATTCGCTTCACTCATTGTCCGACTTGACGCTGAATCCAAACTCAACTGAGGTGCGTTGCCTACCGCGCATATCGCCCTTGACGATACCGGGTCTGCCCACGATCAACAGTACCCCTACCTCAACCACAAGTAGCACTCCTTTAGCTGGCCCGCGGGGCCCATCCAGCCAACAGACCACGCCGTTGCAACATAGCCCGTACCCCAGTGCGATTCCTACGTCATCTGCATTGCCACAGCCCGCCAGCTCCGTTGCAAGTCCTTTGCGAGGCGGACAAGGCATGGTATGGACATTTTATCACTTTTCTTCGGTAGGCGTTTTGCTGTTCTCTAATGCAGGTTTTGATTGATTGCTGTATGGTGCTGTCCTAGAGTCTTCCTCGCGTTCATGCCAGAGTCTATCCAATTGCCGTGGATGTTCGCACGCAAACCATCGGAAGTGGTCCAAGAATGCCGCCTGGATTTGTCGGTGGTCCGTTGTTCCATGCTGCACACCGCACTGCCCCTTCTACGACTGCCGCCGACACTGCGCCGTCTGTGCCTGGTTCAGGGACTCCCATCAGCACATCGTCTATGGCCTCGTTTGCGCTGCCTTCAATGCGCGGCTCACGTCATGTCGATGCGCTGCTGCCTTGTCAATCGTATCACTTTGGCAATGGCAATGCCGTGTCCTCTGCCAGCACAGTCCTGATCAGTCACGTCGCCACTCGTTCGTCGTCAGGCGGCGCAACGGCAAGACCCAGCAGTGGCCCTACTCAGCAGGTCAGTCTGTCTGTCCCACATTGTTGCCATGGAAACGATCAATAAGTCGTCCTCGACCTCCCTGCTATTCATCGTGGCTGTTGCCTATTTTTGATTCAGGCGCCAGTCGTCTCGGCTTCGGCCTCCTTCGATGCTGCTCGTCGTAAGTGATGTCCTATTGCGCAGTAGATCATATTTGTGGTTGGGGATGATTGATGTTCCAAGTCTTAATTTTTTCTTTTCTTTTCTCCTTCGCAGAAGTGAATGATGGCGCGCAATCTCGTGGAGCGGCAGTTGTAAGTAGCCCACGGACAAATCTCACCGAGACATGATTCTATAATATGATCAGGTGATTCGTTCGTCATTTGTGCCTGGTCTGCTGTTGCAAGGGTGCCACGAGAACAGAAGACATTCCGACCGCAGCCACGACGCCGTCTGATGCATGGCGCGACTTCTACGGCAGTGTCAACGATAGTGCGTCGTCCTCGGCATTGCCTCCTTCGATAGCCAGTCGAGAGCAGTGGCATGGCGATTTGCCTGCGGTGAGTGGTTGATCCATCTGTAGCTTTGTCGTTGATCACTACACCGTCATGCCATGACGTCATGTGTCCTTCGTTCACTGCAGGACTGGGTTCAAGTGGTTGCCAATGACGTTGCTAAACAGAAAACAATGGGAAAGCAACGACCGTACAGCGACGCTTACATGAGTGGCTTACCCGCCAAACGACGCAAGGTACGGCCACAATGCCAATTGCCCGCGACGCATCGTCGTTTCTCTGTTGATACACATTGGTCTCGTTGTCATCTTTCGTGACGTTGTTTCAGTTGCACAAAGCACCTGGGCCTCTCGTCGTGCCTCTTCTTGATGGCCTTGCAGAGTCCATGGCAACGGCTGGTGTGTCTCCAATGACATCATCGCAGGGTGAGTGTCTGTGCTGTATGCCGATGTGAGCGCGCCTTTAGCCTGCGGAGCGTCGCTGTGTTTTGTAGCAGGGCTTGGACCCTCTTATCGTGCGCATCGGTTGAAAGCAATCGCAGGTAAATGTTTGTAATAGTGATCTAATTAATTAATTATAGTAATAATCTACGCAGCTCTGTTGAATGAAATCCGTTCTATATATT